>JAANIC010003060.1:821848-834919 GCA_017607545.1 Acromyrmex charruanus | reverse complement strand
TAATAAGGGAAGTTCAGGGGTAGTATAATAATAATAATAATAATAATAATAATAATAAATATTTTTTTTAGAATCACTATACTAAGAAAAACTAACAAGAGATTTATATAGCTGTTTCTTGCTGGAGTAAAATTAATTAAGAACAACATCTTTCCTTTATTCTTAGGCGAATTGTCCTGCTTTCCTCCTCCCTCTTAAAAGAATTTTCTTCGTATGCAAAGCCACCTGATCGTTAATTACAGCCTATAATTCGCCAGTGCACTATCACCATCTCCGGATCATTAGATCGTATAAAGATCTTTGTACTCCAATTAAATGGAAAAATTTAGTTGATAGTTTCGATATTTGATCGAAACCCCAGTGCATTACGTCACTGAAGGAACACAGGGTCTGCCAAAGTATCCTGATGAAAACCTGCGACCGTTGCCACGCAAAAATCCCAAATAAAGGATGCTACAATACATGACCTTTGCCTCGTCCATAGAAAGTCTGTGGACGACTGCAAAAACTGTTCGACCTGCGGTAAAACGACAATAAATGTCGCGAAGGAATAAGTGTCGAAGTCGCATCAAAAGATTTCGGCACACCGATAAGACACTTTAGACTGGAGATGGGAAGTACCTTCGATCATTGCACAGATCGATGCAATAAACCTTTTTTTTGGGAGGTTGGCGACTTTCAGGTATTCATTCTTTCAAATATTCCAACATCCATTTGCCAATACTAAGGGAAAAGGAAAAAGAAAAAATAATATATATATTTAACATTAAAATATACACATATATGTATAGAATTATACAAATTCTCTAGTAAAGATTGGCAAATCTTAGCGTTAACTAAAATTATATGAGGAGTATCTTTCAATGAGCACCTAAGTACTTTAGTTGCATTATTATAAACATATATACATTATAGCATAACAAGAAGTACGGAAGAATTCCAAAAAAAATCCTATCCTTCTTTCCTACTTCTTAAGACATGAGCTATAAACTTACGGACGGATATCAAAATGTTGATGCATATCAGGATATTGACATTTACTTGTAAAATGGAACGACGAAAGAACTGAAGAGGCGAATTTTAGAAACGCGTCCTATTCTTTTCTGCTTTTCTAATAAACCAAGGAACACACATGTAAGGAATAACACTTAAATGTGGGACCGACCATATGTACAAACCCATCAAATTGTCGAAAAAAAAAGAACCGATACCTTTTTTTTTGCTTTGCAAATGTTGCGTTCTCACATCCCAACATTTGTCTAAGGCTGGGGGTGTTACGTCCTACAGATGCCACGATTTTTTTTCTTCGGTTCCACGTCGCGACTATGGTTGGCGTCTGCGAGACCCGAGCGGAGCCTTCTGATAACGGTCTGACAGAATTGAAAAGAGGGACCGGACAGGCTCCGCGAAAACTCGTAAATGCCAATCAACCCGGAAAGAATAACAACTTTAATGTAGGCCCGAAGAGAGACAAGATTGCAAAAGATATTATAAATGCACCGAAGTCACGCAATAGTAAAAATCTAGGCTTTGTCATCCGAGACTGACTAACAATTTCATCTTAGAAAACAGGCGCCACGTCGCACTTAAAAAAATCGTAAACGCATAGAATAACTTCCAACAGGAGCGTTATCTGAAACCAGACTCGCAACTAATAATGGTAGTCCTGCACGCAAACCTATTTGTGCACGGTAACCATCTGTTTACTTAGTCGTATTTTCCGCGAGAATAACAGAATTCGTCATCCGCCTCGGAGCAATCTTGGTTCTTTAAGCAAAACCGTAAATCACTTCTTTTCTTCTCGAAACTACTCTAATGATATATTCTAGATCAACAATGATAAAACGTTATAAAAATCGCGTGACATTACAATTAACTTTTGCATCCTACACAAAGAGCACAACGCCCTTTTTTCGGGGTATAAATAGAGGTGCCGCGGAAGCGCAAAGCGTCAGTAAAAGGATCAAGCTAACTCGGTTCGCGTCAGTTCACGTGCAGTCTACGAGTTGACCTATTATCGCGGGGAGTGCGGGAATTACTAAAACTCGCGCTAATCACGCCAGTTCGCGGTTCCATACGAGTGCGAAGTTCTGGGCAAATCGGCACCGAATCATTAGGCGTACGTCACTGCGACTGCCTTTCTGACGCTCTCCGCAGACGACGGATCTCCTTCCACGAGTCACCTACCGGAATCTACCCGATATCTTGGGCAACTAACAGTAAGTCGCTACTCCTTCCAGTCGATCCCCTCGTTTCCCCGCATGGGAACACATATATCTGTACCTATGTACACTTGCGTCCGTTTCCAAGAACATACATGCACGTCATTTTAACCCTTCGGTTTGTAGAGCGTACCATTCGAAAACGCGGAAGAATTCCCTATGTCCGGAGGAGTAGGCGGAACCGTCCCCTTGGGCCACTCACAATCGCGCCGCCTCACCAGACCGACGAGCAATTTAGCGAGATCTCTTACTCACCAACATTACAGACACAACCCTTAGATCTCACCTCTCCTCCTGTCGACTCCGTCATCCGAGAAATCCTCGGTTATTCCCCTCCTCCTCTCGAGAAACGATTCTCTCCCCCTCCTCCTCTCGAGGAACAATTCCCTCCCTCTCCTCCTCACGAAGAAGGATTCCCACTCCCTCTTCCCCCTTTGGAACAACTCCCGCCCCTCCTGTTTCAACTGAATCCCGAGCCGATCGATTGGGATCGGATGTTCCGGTTTTTTACGTCCCCCTCCTACGAAGGGGACAGACTAGTCACCGTGTATATCCCCGGAAATCCCACACCTTACACCGTTTTTTATAAGCACCTCATCCCGATGTGTTCCTGCAACACTTTCCTCGCCGTCCATACTCGCTAACCCTTTCTCCCCTACACACACACACACACGCATACACCAACACACACACACACACAAACATCCATAAGGTGTTAATTATATTTTTATATAATGAAAAAGGGATGGAAGAAGTTTATTATATGTAACATTTTTCTATTTTCTTTTTATTGTTAATAAACGTAACATAAGGTATTTCCCTGTCATTTATTAAAATCACCTCTCGCATTCACTTCCCTCAAATACCTGAGATCGCACGAGATCCAGTCCCGGGTCAAAGGGATTAAGTTCCTTGACTCAAATAGTAGGACCGACGTTCGCACTGTCCAGCGGAACAGGTGTCATAGCGTCTCTTCGGACGTTGACCCACATTCCGGGACTAAAAAGGTGCGTACGACTCACAGATGTTCGCCTCTGCGCGTATGCCTGTGAGATTGAGTCTAACCGTCCTTCCATACCCTCTCCATTCTCCCTCATTGTCTCCTTGACCAAATTTGCAAAGATTTGGACGTAACAACATTATTGAGAAAAAACAATTTATATGCAGATACGGCTACTAACATTAATGATTCTAATAATAATCTGTTAAAAAAATATTTTACAATATCATACGTCAGTAATATTTCTGAAAAATTCAAAATGTTCGCTTTGTCTTGCAACGCGCGCGCGCGCGCGTGTGTGTGTGTGTGTGTGTGTGTGTGTGTGTCATTTGTATTATCAAAACACATGATTTTTGTATAACAGTTATAACCTCTGTCTCTGTTACTCATTCGATAATCGTTCTCCAGAATTTAAGAATAAGCATTAATTCATGTCTGCGAAGTAGAATCTTAGTGTTGAGAATGACAAAAAGTTTCGAAATTGAAATTTTCTTTATCCAATATAGTGCTCCAGAGCTGTTACGTCGTAACAACATTTGCTTCATATAAAAGCTGTACAATATGTACTTATAAAATAATAGTCCACAGATTAACAGTTTGCACGAAGAAGCAATGTGGATTTCTTAAAACTGAATTTAGACCAATTAGAACGTTATTGTTATATGAAAATTTACATATATCTACATGTGCATGAGATATTGATGTAGTAGTATGTAATGATGTATCGATGACATGTAAATCGTCTGTGTATAAGTGCTATTTACAATATGAATATTTGTCTTTACGATCCCCTTAAAATTATACGATGGAAAACAATTTAAATTCGAATGTTATAATCGATTAGAGGTAGAGAATGTAGAATGTTTTATACATATTTTCAAAATGATAACGAAATTGAGAAAAAAATTACAGATTATTTTAAATCACATTTAAAAATAATGAGACAAAGGTGACCGTTTACCCGGATAATAAGTTTTAATAAATAGTAGTATTTTTTTTTAATGTGTGTTCCAATAAGAATATATGAAAATGCATTGTATATTATAGAATATAGAATAAATGATAAATATCTCAATTTTTTAGTATAAGTACATTATGTATTCAGGATCATATATGTAGAGTTACATTGCGGTGTATGAACTAGTTGTCCAGTAAATAAACAAAATTATATTCATTCTATATCTTCGTAAGTAATTAGTGAATCGCAATGAAACTTTGCACAAATTATTTTATGTAAATACAGGGTGCGCCAGAGAAACTTACTTATTTGAAAAAATTCCCGACCGTTGAGTTGGGCAGGTAGAGGGGCGGGAGGGGACGCATCTGGAGGGGGACGTCCCCAAGTTTGTTTCCCATTCTCGTCAGTTGCTATTATGCTGTGGTCTAGAGAGCAGCGGGCCTTCGCCGTCGAGAGCTTCTTTTGTAACGGTCGCTCAGTTGTTGCTACGCAACGTGCCTTTCGCGCTCGCTTCGAAATTCCTCCTCACAGACTCGTTCCTGGCCGTAATTCGATTCTGTCGTGGGTCAACTCATTTCAGGAGTGTGGAAGTGTCGCTAAACCCAGAAATGGACGTCAACGGAACAGCAGAACACCGGAAGCTGTGGAAAGAATGAGGCAGTCAATTCTGCGTTCTCCCCGGCGTTCGGCTCGCAAACATGCAGTTGCTCTGGGAATTTCAGACACCACTGTTCGACGAATTCTCCATGAAGAACTTCAATTTCATCCCTATAAATTAGCTGTTGTGCGAGGCGATCTCCCATGGCCGGCGCGCTCTCCGGATTTGAGTCCATGTGATTTTTTTTTATGGGGTTATTTGAAATCCCTTGTTTATGTCGATCGACCACGGACCATAGATCACCCGAAGAACAACATTCGCGACGCTATTGCCAATATTCCGATTGATATGCTGAGAAGAGTGGACGAGAACTCTTCAAAAAACGACTTAAACAGTGTATGCGCGATGGGGGTCGCCATTTAACCGATGTAATTTTTAAGACGGTATGAAAAAAAAATTGGGACATTGTATTTTCAAATAAAAAAAGAATTACAACAATAACTAAAGTACTTTTGTTTTTATTGAACTTTCAAAAAAGTAAGTTTCTCTGGCGCACTCTGTATTTAAAGCACTTATAAAAGAAAAATGTAAATTTGAAATGTTAAGCACACGTCCAAATTCCATTTTCTTTTTCAGGTACTGTATACCTAATATATTCTTAAATTGTCAACCTAATATTTTTTAGGTGTTTGTAACAAATAATATGTTCAAAAAGTAACAAATAATTTGTTCAGAAAATATTATATATTAAAGTATATATATATTTAAAAAAGTATGTATCGCTTGAAATCGTTTCTTTTATCTGAAATATTATTTTTCGTATTGTTTCGAGATAATTTGATGCAACAGTTAAAATGGAACACCCTGTATATGTATGTGCATATAGAGGAAAGGCCCCTATTATGAGATACTGAATTCATTTTGTGTAAATGCTAGAAGTCTATAGATGTCTATAAGCAGAATTTAAAAAAAGTTATTTGTTAGTCATTTTGAAGGGAATTTAATAAGCTTTAAGATAACGTTACATAAAATTTAATTCAAATTCCATTTTTTTTTTAATTAAAGAAATGTAAAAAGTGAGCAAATCGCAAAATCAAAAAATTGTGCTCCTAATTTGAGATGCCTCGAGAAATCGATAATAAAACGCAAAGTATATCAGTATTGCAATTAGAACACTTTATTTAGTGTTTATAAAATACAAACACAACCAGCGCTGAAAAATGAGCACGCAATAGATTATACCCAGAACTCGTTTCCATGTAGTTGGAATCAAGCATCGCAAATATAGGCACTCGATATTCATTTCAGTTGTCTTTTTTATTATTGTACAATAACATTTATACTTTGACAACAATTTTTATTATATAATAGGAACATTATTTCATATTAGGAATACCATGGGTATCTCATATTATGATTTTCACGCCTTATAGTTTTACAATCATCAAATCTAACTTGTGTAATTAAATAATTCAACATTCTGTATTTTTCTATTAGTACGACCATATTCTATTACTACATGAAGAATTTATTGCAAAATATTTATTTATTAAATACAATAATAAACAAGGTTTAAATGCTCATCTCAATAAAACTTGAAGACATCCAAATTCTAAAATCTTATAATCAATGACTACAAGCATGATCTAATAATGAATACTAAATAGTTTTCAATCCAAGAGCAATAAATGGTGGAACCAATAGATAGCGTCTATTAGTTTAGCAGAAATGCCGCTATCTCATATTAGGCGCTTATCTCATAATAGCAGGCTTTCCTCTGTACAAGAATAATTAGTTTCAATTACGTTACGAAATAGTCACATATTATGATGACGCAAATTATAACACTATTGTTTATAAGATTATATTGAATCTTACGTTAAAAATATATTTTGCTTAGTACTTCTCGTATGTCTCTCGGTTTGATTAATTATAACAATTATAATTTATTTTCAGGCACGTCCACTTACAACTGTGTTATATCACGGAAACTAAACGTAATATTCAAAGTACAAATGTTACTACAAATAATATGGTACTTTTTTATTGCTGCACCGTTGTGTCTATCAATGTATCACTTGCTTGGAGATCAGGGAACATGGACATTTCATTATACTGTGATGAAATTATATACGTATTTTGATTTCGTTTGGTGTAGCATTTTATTTCTACGTATGTCAAACTGTTTACTTTAAGGTATAGTTACAGTAAATCAAAGCATTAATAATTATTTATAATTAGAATAATAAGAACAAGCAGCAATGAAATTACATGTCAAAGTTTTATTTAAAATGACAAAATCTTATTTATTAAATACAAAGTTTTTAGTTATACTACAAACTTTCGTTTAATGTTAATATAATTTTAGATAAATGAGACAGTAGCAATTCTTCAAAAATTGTCCAATTATAATCTCGGTGAAGATTTACGTAAACAGGTAAATAATTACAACAAAATTTTATACTGAATTTTAACTGTCTTAAGTACGTAATTTTATTAGTTCTCAAAATTCGGACACATACCTAAATTTCATGGAATATTTATGTACAAAATTGTGACATTACATAACAATTGTATTATTCCTTTATATATTTTAGAATACTTGTACACACATTCTAACAAATAAGGATACTTGTACACACAATCCACAAATAAGAATAAGCTAGGAAAAGTTTTAAAAATTATGTTTTACTTTATATAACACAAGTGAGTTATTGAAAGTTATTTCATACTATCAATATTCTACTATCATATTGTCAATTCTGTTATACCATGTACATGCTACTATCATGCTACTATCACGCTAATAAATATTCTGCAAAATACGCTCAATACATATAGAATTGAAAATAATTGACAAATTTTTTTGTAATTGGTGTTGATATGTACAACATCTCAAAAATACATATAAAAAAGAACAATACGTTAAATTCGTAATGTTGGTTGTTATAACCGTTTTGAGTTATTTATTTTTTAATAATTTCTATATGTAATAATTTCTATTTAATAATTTCTATTTCAGCCTTGCTTCTTCACAATATGTCGTTAATTAAACTAAAACATTGTAGTTAAATAACTTAACTCTTAAAAATGTATTAATATCTTATTAAACATCTTATATATTAAATATCTTCTATATTAAATATCTTAAATTTGCCTAAAATTTAATTCATTACTTACTATGTTCATACTAATGTATTAAGTGTAGTAAAAAGAAATCCATTATTTTTCCAATAGATCTCGCAATGCGAGATACAGATTACTAAAGCCATCTATTGAAAAAATAATGGATTTCTTTTTATTTCGGGGAAGCTCTTCGAGCCGCCTATTCCACCTAACCACCGACTTCTCCGTTTCCTCATCGCGAATATGGCCCATCGTTCTGGGAGCGATGAAACCATTTCGCTCTATGTAAGGTCGCCGCCTCAAATAAGATCGCCTTAGACGATCAGCAAGCAGATCGAACGAGACCAGTCTCGCGAGTATTAGTGAACTATCTCCTATGCCTCATAGGAGATAGTTCTATAACCCCTTATAATTCTAAGTGCCAGCTGTCTTTGCAGTCTAGCCGCGTCGCGTCGAATGGTGCGATCCTTCGCAACCGCTTGCACCCACACAGGAGACCCATATAAAACGACAGACATAACGATGGCATATACCCGACGCCTGCACTCCCCAGTACCATCAATATTGGCCGTTAATTTGCCAATGGCCGCTGCCATCCTCAGAGCCCTGGGAAAGAGTAGACGAAAATATTCTCTAAAGGACCACTTAGACGCCAGCCCTGTGCCCAGCCGGCAGGTTTCTAATAACACACACCGGACAATGAGGCGGAGTCCTACAGCCAACAGCAGTATGGCCCTCTTTACCACAGTTAAAGCATCCATCACTCCTGTCCACAGCGCTCCTGCAATTAGCCCTGGTGTGACCCACCGCGAAGCACTGCAGCCTTCTTCTCACTAGTGGTATCATGCGCACTCGCGATCATCCTACACGCAAACTACCGTCCCTCTGCAGCAGTTCAGCACATATCACAGGGCACTGTAACCACACCGTGTTGAGGCTGCCCCTACCAGGTCTCAATGGGCCTACACGGATGTCACTCAATTGCACCTTCCCTCATGCCGCGACAACCTCCTTGATTTCCTCAGCAGTCACCGATTCGTCCAGATCAAGAAGACGGAATTCAATCTTCCTGACCGGGAAGCACCACCTTCACCCCCTTTCGGTCCTTGAACAGGGAGCTAAGCTTATCTGCTAAGGAATCCGCCTTAGGTCCAGAATCCTCTCCTGGTATCTCAACCAGAAGACCACCGGTCTGTGCCTTCCTAACCTTAGTATTCGTAATACTAAGTTCATCCAGCGAGATTCCAGATCTCGCTTCTCCCATCACTTCCGCGTACGTAGGGCCTCCTTCCTCACAGCGAATGAGGATCACAGCCGAGTTCGGCCTCCGCGTCCCAGCACGAGAAGCCCGTTCGCCGGAGACCGCACGCTGAACCCCGAATCCCACACGGGAGCGAGCACTAGATCGGGAGGCTGTAGCCCCATGAGAACCACCACGCGTCACAGCAGCAAATGTAACGCCTTTCTCACTGCGGCAACAACACCACAACCACTGTAGGACATCTCCGCCACAGGAGCTCTTGTTGTCACTACACCCTCTTCAGAGCTGATCCCTTTGCCCTTCTTTCTTCTCTTCTTCTTTCTTCTTTCTGGAACAGTCCTCCAGGCTTCGCCCTTATCGGGGCCGGAAGAAGGAAGCCAGTCTCCGGAATTTATCTTTCGTCCTCTCAGATCCTAGTTTTCGTTAGCCACAGAGGAAGCAATAATGCGTCCCTTCTTGTCCACCAATTTTCTACGCACTGTAGAGTCCTCCGGAATCCTCCTAGAGATTCCTCTCAGGGGAGGACGATGAACCGGAGGTATGTCCTCTATCTCACGAGTCGTATGAAACTCGCGAGAAGGCCCAGACTTCAGAAAGTCAGGATCATCCAGTCATCAGTCTCTCTTCAACTGTCTCCCTTCACCACTCTCCGAGTTAGGAGTTCTCGACACAGGTTCCTAACCTCATCCTTAAGGCTGTCTCTGTCCACTTGAATCGCCTTCATCTGCCTTTTCAGAGTCGTGATCTCTCGCTCCAACTCCAAACACCTGCTGCTCATAATCTCCGCAGGCTAGCAGAATTCGCCGCCAGGTGCTGGACCGTCTGCCTAGCTACCTCAACGCCGATGATTATCGACCGGCGGAGATCCCCCTTCATGGAAGTCGTTCTCTTCTGAGCACTATTCGCCGCATCCAGGATCATCAGAGTCTCCGTCATTATAGTTTTTGGCGACATCTGTGGGAACAGGTATGTAACCTCGTCAACCGCCGCCTTTTGCCTATAAGACAGAGTATCGTCCAAGGAACACTCCTGTAGCTTCCTACGCTTCCTAGCCTGATGATCTCTCTTGGTGATTTTTAAAAAGTCCGCTATATCCAAAACGTCGTCATCATAGTCCATTCTATTCGCTCCCATCTTAGAGAGCGATCTAGAACCAGGAACGTTACTTCCCTTCAGCTTCCATCCCCTTTTCTTCCCTCTAGGTGCTACAGCATCGGTTGACGCCATTGATTCCGTTGATATGCTGAACACTTCCGAGCTCTCGATGATTATCGGGACATCCGATGTCTCAACAGCGGTGACAGGTGAATTAACGATATCACCGTCCACAACTCGTATCCGCAACTCTCTCGGAATACACACGTTTGAGACGATTACAGGTCCAGACTTTTCAGCGCCGTCCTTCTCATCACCACTCATTAGGACTGTATCCTGACTGCTAGTTATTAGCACACTCTCTGCTTTGGAGGTTGCACAAGATAGAGCATCGGACAACTTCTCCAAAACGACAGGTTTTCGCCGCTCTCTCAGCGTACTTAGCCTAGTAGTTGAACCAGAGGATGTTTCACATATCCCCCAATCAGCCTGTTTATCCTTAGCGGTAACTATATCGGTCGCGAAGCCCGCCCTCACGATTTGTCCCTGGTATGATTCCCCCGAAGGGGTCGATCGCCCGGGAGCGCGGACACTATCCCCGGGAAGTCGTGACGGGGATCCGAACTCCCGCCTTGTCGTATCCTTATTTGAACTATCCATGTTGTATAATTTTGCCGGTGATGAGACAGAAGCCAAGTGACTCACCGGCAGATCACCCAGCCCACCTCTATCCAGTTCCCGCGGCACTATCAACGCGGACAACCACCCAATGGCAAGGACGACACCATTGAGCGGCCGGACAAAGGTGTATCACAAGCTAAATGTTGAGCTTACCTTTGTCCATCAACAATTTCACAAAAGACATCTCACACACAGATAGTACAGTTTACTCTTGGCAATAAAATTGAAATGGTACTCACCAACTACTGCCAAGCTACTCCAGCACACCTCCAAGACAGAGAGCAAACAGCAAAAGCTAGCCAGCGGGCTAACCCACATCTTGGTATATCTTCATCAGACCTCCCATTGAAAAAGTCCCAGTCCATGAAGTCTATGGCCATCTCGATCTCAGTGCTCACACCAAGAGAGATCCCCATCAGGATTCAGTGAACGTCATTAACAAACAGAAACTCCAACAAAGCACTAGAATCCACAAGATGAAGTCGCCAGGCCACTACGCAACGCGAAAAAATCCAACGAGCGGGCACTAAAGGATCAACATCGATCCCAATTGATCCATCAATGTATAATAGGACCAATTTCGCGGGAAGAAACGTGCCGCACGTCAGTTCCACGTCACTAGCCAACCTCTCAAGATTACGGCATCCCCCATAGTCATCTGTCTTATCCACAAAAATAGTATTCCACGCACTATACTATATACATTGTTAACTCTATATACATTATATACATTGTTGTTTAATATTTAGAGTTAAACATACTCACACAGTCACTAGCGTCTTTGCGCTCCCCACTTGGCCGCGCACCTCTACCACGAGACAGGGGGACCTTTTATAGAGGGCCCAACTCGTCGTCCAAGAAGTCGAGTGCACGCTCGGTCTCTTCCAGTGGTGCAAGGGAAGAGATTACGAGAGCTCAGGCACCGCGGGTTCGCTAACCCGTAGTGGAATCATATCAAGATGCGTCCAGGAGTGCCGGATTGCATCCGAGATGATCCTACCCCCTGCGGGGGATATTTTATAATAATGTCTTAAATTTACTTATCCGTTTAATAAAATTTATGCGAGTATCCGAACTGTTAATAATGTTAGTATATATTTAAAGCTTATTAATTATTTATTTAAATTAGATTTTGCAGTTTATATTGCAAATAAAACAGATAAAAGTAGAAATTGACTTAGGACATAATCACTACTTTGGATATAATTTTATCTGCGAGATATGTCCTCTTTTAAATAAAAATATAAAAGTATATAATAAACGTATATACATATATGTATATATATGTACAAGGTAGGGCAATAACTCTGTCCACTTAAAATATTTACTGCTACTTCTAACGCAATAATATATTTATTGAAGTTATATAGAGGGTAAAATATACTATAACATTCTTTTATGGATAGAGGCGTTTCAATGATTTCAAGGTCACCTCCGCTTTTTTAATGGAATTCTATAATTTTTTTTACACAATATAATACCTCTGAGTATTCTGCACGTAAAAGTACTAAGATAGTATATCAAGAAACCAATAATTTACGAAACATTTTATACTTTATTCTGGCATAATGTTGACATAAAATATTTAATAACTTATAAACAATTCATTTTTTTATAATCGTTAATATAATTTTATAATAATTTTTTATAACCTTAATACTTTTATGAACAGAGTATTGATATGAATAAATTGGTGGAAAGAAACACATAGTTGCTTAAAAAAAAATATGTGTGTAAAAAGAACAATTTTTTAAATAAGCAACTGGTTAATTTCTTTCATTCAATTGATTTATCTCATTATTCTGTTCATAAAATTATTAAGGATTACAAAAAATGTTAATAATTTACAAGTTATTTAATATTTCATGTCAATATATGTATATGCCAGAATAAAGTAAAAAATATCTCGTAAACGAGATTGGTTTTTTGATACCACTACTTTAATAGTTTTATATGCAGAATAATTAGAAGAAACATATTGTTAAAAAAAAATCATACATCTCCATTTAAAAAAGTGGAAGTAATCTTGAAATCTTCGAAACGCCCGCACCCATAGAAAAACTATTAGTATATTGTACCCCTCTTGATGCTATACAACTTCAATAAATATATTATTTCGAATATTTAAAA
>JAANIC010003060.1:790186-811629 GCA_017607545.1 Acromyrmex charruanus | reverse complement strand
ACGCGACTTTTTCCGTCCGTCACAAGGGCTGCATGGCCTGATCGAACAGTGCAGTATAGCGTCCTGAGTCCTCTCACATTTTGGGAGGCGGATGCACCTACGCTTTTTTCCGCGACGTTGTTTGCGTGCCTTGCGTCGCCGTTCTCGTTTTCCCTTTTCTGTGTATTCCCGTACCGAGAGTCACAGAGGCCGGCGACTCCTGCGATCCTGACAGAGTGACGCCACCTTACTGGAGAGAACAGGAAGAAGAACGACCAGGAATGGGAGTCAAGAGACGACCGCTGCTGACGGACCCGCCGGGGCGCACGACACCTGACCCCGGGTTGCACGCAGGTGATATCGTTCATTATTAGGCCCTTTTTGTTGTCGCAAGGCATTTCCTATCGCACCCTCTTCCAGGCGCAAAGCGGACCGAGAGTTGGAACGGCATGACGGGGAAGGTGCCACTCTACGCCCCAAGGACGGCGAGAGCCCCGAATAGGCACCTCGAGGTCACGAGGCGGCCTGAAAAGGATCCCACGACCCCTCGAATTTCGCGCGCCAGGATGCGACATGGGCATGACGCGGTTATCGCGATTAGCGGAGCCGCGGAGCCACGCGCCAATCAGGCGCGATAAGGCCCCCTCACGAGGATAACGAGCCCTGCGTGCCCCCGGAAGGATCAGCGCCCGGCACTTGAGCTGTGGCCCGCTTGGTGAAAGCACGTGAGAGGACGCGAAGGAGACGAGAGCTTTCCAAGGTCGACCTGGACGGGCACCTGCGAGGGAGTCACGGTGAGACGAGCGTCACAGTTGTAAAGTCGCTGGTTTCCGGGAGGCGTAGTTTTATCGGAATTCTGTCGGGTGTATGATATTGAGTGCACGTGGCATTGCCGTGCGGTAGATTTTCGGGGATTTCAAGTACGCGTGTCGCCACCCGGAACGGCCCTTATCGTCGGGATAATCCTACTGCGTCCGCCACGGCCACAGCCTCGTCACTCGTTGTCGGTTTTTTTATCGCGGATCACATGTTGCTTCGAAGTTCCGTATCGTAGTATCGTGTCATCCCGAGCGTCTGTAGCGTAAGATTTGCATGTCTATTCGGCCCTCTGTGTCATAGCCATTAACGACAATTTATAATAGCAATTGGTAATTGTTTTCTATTATATCGAGATTGCGTAATGTCGAGTTTGCACGTATTCGAGCCTTCACTGCATTTCAGCTGAGCGGCGCGAGGGCCCGCGAGCGCGCACGAGGTCACGCCGTGTCCACGCTACAATCGTTGCCGAATTTCTTAGTATTTGCGAGGCGATGAGGTATTGTTCGCATAATTCGCGAGAGCATCCCTGTGTGGCGTGAGCTCGTGTTGCGAAAATCTAACCAAGTTGATACGTTTAGCGTAAAGCCTCGGGGCCTGCGTGAGTATATGTATATATATTGCAACCGCACTCACGAGCGTGGTGCAACTTCGTCGCACACTCACAGCTAAGATTTTCGTAGACGATCGGATGACGAGTGGCGTTAAACGAAACGCGACAGAAATGCGTCTTCACACGGCCGCTCTTAAGGGCGACACACAATCACAAAACGATAGTTGGGCGCCAGGCACGAGCGAGCGTGCCACTTTTTCTCGAAATTACGCGATATTTTCTTTATGCCATATTCTAATGAGCTGTGAATGTCGACGGGCTCTCAACCGGCAGCTCACCCTCGGAAATGGCAGAGGGGGCGGTTCGCGATCGAGGATAGCGGATCGTTTGGAGGAGCGAATAGGGGCGAGAATGAAGTACACATGAATCAACAATAACAAAAGTAACAAATATATTAAATAAGTCTTCGACTTGCATTTACATCTGGCGATACAATCGAGACGGTAAGTTCTACTTGAACGCGATAACGGACTCGCGCAGGCTCCGAGACTTTACGCTAGACGTATCAACTTCGTTAGATTCTCGCGACACGAGCTCACAGGGATGCTCTCGCGAATTATACGAACAATACTTCATCGCCTCGCAAATACTAAGGAATTCGGCAGCGATTGTAGCGTGGACATGACGTGATCTCGTGCGCGCTTGCGGGGCCTCGCGCCGCTCAGCTGAGATGCAGAGAAGGCTCAAATACGTGCAAATTCGACACTACGCAGTCTCGATACGACAGAATACGCACAATTATCAATTGCTACTATGAACTGTCGTGGTTATGACACAGAGAGCCGAATAAACATGCAAATCTTACACTACAGACGCTCGAGACGACACGATACGCGACAATACTATGGTACGGAACTTCGACATGTAATCCGCGATAAAAAACCGGCAACGAGTGACGAAACTGTGGCCTTGGCGGACACAGTAGGATTATCCAGACGATAAGGGCCGTTCCGGGAGGTGACACGCGTACTTGAAATCCCCGAAAATCTACCGCACGGCAATGCCACGTGCACTCAATATCATACACCCGACAGAATTCCGATAAAACTACGCCTCCCGGACGCGGAAACCGGCGACTTTACAACTGTGACGCTCGTCTCACTGTGACTCCCTCGCAGGTGCTCGTCCGGGTCGACCTTGGAAAGCTCTCGTCTCCTTCGCGTCCTGTCACGTGCTTTCGCCAAGCGAGCCACAGCTCAAGTGCCGGGTGCTAATCCTCCCGGGGGCACGCAGGGTTCGTTATCCCCGCGAGGAGGCCTTATCGCACCTGATTGGCGCGTGGCTCCGCGGCTCCGCTAATCGCGGGAACCGCGTCATGCCCATGTCGCATGTCCTGGCGCGCGAAATTCGAGGGGTCGTAGGATCCTTTTCGGGCCGCCTCGTGGCCTCGGGGCGCCTCTTCGGGGCTCTCGCCGTTCTTGGGGCGTAAAGTGGCCACCCCCGTCATGCTATTCCAACTCTCGGTCCGCTTTGCGCCTGGAAGAGGGTGCGATAGGAAATGCCTTGCGACAACAAAAAGGGCGTAATAATGAACGATGCGTGCGACCCGGGGTCAGGTATCATGCGCTCCGGCGGGTCCGTCAGCAGCGGTCGTCTCTTGACTCCCATTCCTGGTCGTTCTTCTTCCTCTTCTCTCCGGTGAGGTGGCGTCACTCTGTCAGGATCGCGGGAGTCACCGGCCTCTGTGACCCTCGGTACGGGAATACACAGAAAGGGAAAACGAAAACGGCAACGCGGAATGCGTAAGTTACGCAAACAAACGTCGCGGAAAAAAGCGCAGGTGCGTCCGCCCCCCAAAATGTGAGAGGACTCAGAACGCTAGACTGCACTGTTTGGTCAGGCCATGCGGCCCTTGTGACGGACAGAAAACGTCACGTTACAATATATATAATAAAATAAATGCGTATGTAAAATAGAACGTATTCTAGATATTCTTTACAAATAATTCTTTTAAATTTAACCCTTTTGCTCCTAATGCCGGCTATGTCCGGCATTCACAAAGCGATCCGTATAGACGAACGCTAGCTAGTATTCGCGAAGTAATTTATTCTGTTCCTTATAATAAGAGTTACGCCAAATCATCTCGTACAGCCGTATACAACCAAGTGTAACACTGATTTTGTCAAATGATATATATTTAAACATAATTAGTAGTAGTAGTATATTGATGTCTATAATGCTACTGGCATGAAAGGAATAATTAAAACACGGTTTACAAAGAAATTATAATCATTTTATTTTAAGGAACAGTTCCTTTTTTTTTAAACATGTCAAGGTGACGTTATTTAGGCGTAAAACGTAATTTTAAATGTCAAAAACTGTGTTGGCGCTTATCAGAGTGTGTGTGGCTTGTTACCAGCCCGTTGACTTTGCCGTGATCGCGGCGTGTTAGCGACGTGTCGTGTCGCTGATAGGGCCCATCGAAGGGGAGGGCATACGCGCGACTATGCTGCCTGCGTGTAACCGCCGTGCTTCACTCTGGCGGTTTACTGGAAGATTTCGTGTGCGATCTTCTTGCGGTGAACACGTACAAGACCGGTGCAAAAACTATATTTTTATTCTTTGACCTGATAGTATACGCGAGTGCAAATCAAGAAATAATAAAGTATTTTATATCAAGGCAAGGTTTTATCTTTTATTACGCGCAGCCAATTTCTTCGGACAAGCAACAAGGCATGAGACACGAGTCTCCAACAAAAAGAAAATAGCGCTTCACATAGCGCAACGGGGACACCGAGGTCCTCTCCCTAACATTGGTCCTTCGAGCCGGATACACAGATATCATGCATATTACATTTTTTATTCTGAGGCCACGTGCAAGCGTATAAGCACACGACAAGTATTCACAAGTCTTATCTCAGGCATATACATTGCGAAGTAAGAAAGTTTTATTTATTCACCAAAACGCATTAGGCGCATCATATTCAATAGGCATCGGCATATCGAGGTCTTTGCTTTCGCTCACAAGAGCTGCCATATTGTGTTGTTAGAAGATGCTAGATTCGTGCCGATACAGGCGGCCATTTGCATCTTCATAAAACCTTACATTTCATTGACCAAACTGTCACATTGAAATTTCATAACGGCTTTGCATTGCCACGTAGTCAATCACGCATTACATTTAATGTTTTTTCATAATGGAAACACTTTTATTAGCAGATGCAAAACTTAAGAGAGCTCATATAAAGTCCGCGATTACACGGTTAAAGACGTTTATCGACAATTTCGACTGCGGATCTCAGCATAGTCTCACTGAGCGTAAGCAAAGATTATCGGAGTTGTGGAATCAATTTGAAGCAGCTCAATTTCGTATAGAGATTCTTGAAAACGCAGATCCCTCAATCACCGACAAAAAAGTTCTCTATGAACAGCACGTGCAACAGCGCGACAGTTTTGAAGCCTCTTATTTTCAGTTAATGGCTTGTTATACTCCTCTTATCGAGCGTATGGAAAAAATGCTTCTCCGTCAACTTCATCAAATGGACAAGCGGTGAGATCAAGGGAAACGCGTGTTAAATTGCCTAAAATCGATTTGCCAATTTTTACAGGAGCATATGACGATTGGTATTCCTACAGGGATACCTTTGAATAATTAATTCATTCAAATGAGGATTTAGCGGACATCGAAAAATTTCATTACTTGAGGTCTTCCTTAAAGGACGCTGCCTCTGAAATAATTAAGTCTATAGAGACCACTGCAGCCAATTATCATGAAGCATGGGCGGCGGTCAAGGAACGTTTCGACAATCTGAGATGGATTGTACAAAAGTATGTTCGCGCTTTGTTCGAAGCTGTACGCAAGGAAAATCACAGCATGACTCGCGAATTATTAGATACTTTTCTTAAACATTTGTGCGCGCTCAAAGCCCTCGGAAGGCCTACTGATTATTGGAATGATTTAATTATTCATCTTATTATTTGTAAGTTGGATGTAGTCACTAGCAAGGCGTGGGAATTAAGCATCAAAGGAAAAGAGCTGCCAGATTTAAAGAGCTTAATAGAATTCTTGACTCTCCGATGCCAAGCATTGGAATCAGTACATGGCAGATTTCATAATAACGTAACAAGTAATATTACATCAAAGCATAATAACAATTCAAGGTTCACGTCTGTCGCAAATGTCGCTACATCCAATCTTTCCTGTGCTGTTTGCAAGGAAAATCATTCCACATATCATTGTAAAGAATTTCTCAGTTTATCGGTTGAAGATAGAATTAAGGCCGCGAAAAAAGCGCATTTATGTCTCAATTGTCTAAGATCGAACATCAAGCGAAAGCATGTGTCGAAAATGTAGCAAAAAGCATAACACATTGTTACACACAAGCCATCCGAATAGTTCGCAATCAAACACGCAGGCAGCGGATCAAGCAACCAATCCTCCACTTCCCGTCGCCACACAATGTACATCAGGTCATCGTTCGTTAAATATTTTACTGTCTACCGCAATTGTCCATGTATACGATGCCAATAATCAATTTCATTTATGTCGAGCATTACTTGACAGCGGTTCGCAAATGAATTTCATAACGAAGGAGCTAGCAAATCGCTTGAAGCTCAGGGAGCGACCTCTTGATGTATCAGTGGCGTGAATTATGGATGAAGTAATCCACGCTAATAGGGTAGTCAATCTTTGCGTTAAATCATGTTTTAATAGGTTTTCTGAAAAAATGGACTGCGTGGTGCTTCCAAAAATAACGCAGCAGTTGCCACATTTCATACCCTTGCAAAGTGTGTCGATTCCAAAACATATAAAACTCGCTGATCTTAATTTTAACGTACTGGCAAACATTGATATGTTAATCGGGGCCGAGTCCTTCTGGAGACTCATTTGTGCGGGTCAGATCAAACAGTCAAAAAATCAGCCGACTTTGCAAAAGACACATTTTGGATGGATCATTTCCGGTGTCACACCAAGTGACATAACCGGTTCTGTTTCTTCTGTTAATTTTCATTTAACCCCACTCGATGACTCAAGGCTCACATTGAATCGGTTTTGGGGAGTGGAACATGATACCACTCCTAAATCATTTTCTCTCGAGGAAAAGGCCTGTGAAGAGTCATTCCTGCATGGCGTAAAGAAATTTAGAAGGTCGTTTTATCGTTAAGTTGCCAACAAGGCAAGACAAGCTGGATAAATTGGGAGAATCCAAGGACATCGCTCAAAGGCGTTTCAAATCGTTGGAGAAGCGGCTCATCGCTCAACCCCGCATGTATGACGAGGACAGGAAGTTCAGGGATGAATACAGGCGCTTAAATTACATGAAGGAGGTGACCAGTAGCACGATGCTAAGCCATGGCTCTCCAGCCTTCTGTCTTCCACATCATGCTGGACAAAATGAAACGGGCTCCACTACCGGGTTCCGGGTCAGGACAATCCCGCGGACTCGCTGTCCCGGGGCGTCATGCCGGGTTCCCTGGCGCAATTGGAGATCTGGCGGTCGGGGTCCTCCTGGCTGAGACGTGACAGAGAAGGCTGGCCGCAAAAGGCTCTACCTGCGGACGTGGCCAACGTCCCTGAGCGAAAACTTAAGGCTATCATCGCGGTGAGCGCTGGTGAGCAAGAACCTGACATATTCCTTCGGTATTCAAACTTTAACAAGCTCATTCGAGTCTTCGCGTACATGATTCGTTTTACAAAGGGTTCCAAAAGTTCAAGGGATTCATCCGACCATTCTCAGGAGAGCTCATCTTTGCAGAACAAGGATATTCCGCCTATATCTTTCAAGGAGTAGCAACAGGCAATTTGTCGTCTAATCAAAATGATATAAACGAGGCATTTTCCAAGTGAAGTGAAGGCGCTTGGCAACCACAAGGCAGTTCCTACGAACAGTACTACCTTAAAATTAAATCCATTTCTTGACGATTCCGGCATCCTATATGTCGGCGGTCGTTTGAGAGAATCCTCCCTTCCTTATGCCTCCAAGCATCCCATGCTGTTGCCTGGAAATCATCCATTTTCCCGCTTAATTGTGATACACGAGCATGAAAGGCACTTTCATGTCGGACCACAAGCTACTCTGGCCGCGATGCGTGAGCGTTACTGGCTCACTTCGGCGCGTAACGTCATTCGACAGATCCTCAGAAGATGTATCGTCTGTTTCAAGAGTTCACCAAAACTCGCTTCCGCTGTCATGGGAAACTTGTCGGAACTGCGGGTTAAAATGTCTTCGAAGATATTTGATCAATGTGAAGTGGATTATGCTGGCTCTCTCTATTATAAGGAAGGTGCTAGGAGATTCACTAAGCTAATCAAATGTTATATTGCAATTTTTATTTGTTTGGCCATCAAGGCGATCCATATCGAGTTGGTGTCTAACTTGTCGTCAGAAGCATTTCTAAACGTCTTCACACGGTTCGTGGCAAGAAGAGGTCTCCCTTCAGACATCTTTTCTGACAATGGACTAAACTTCGTCGGCGCCGAACGCGAATTGAGTGAGTTAAGGAATCTGCTGTGCAATGAGTCAACTCAGCAACATATCCTGGATCAAACCTGAACTCCAGGAGTGAAATGACACTTTATCCCACCACGGTCTCCCCACCATGGGAGTTTATGGGAAGCCGCTGTGAAGGCGACCAAAAGACATTTGGTTCGCATTACAAAGAATTCCAGTTTGAAACGCAAGGAGTTGGAAACATTGCTCATCCAGATTGAAGCGATATTGAATTCGCGTCCTCTCACACCTCTTTCCGAGGACCCTAATNCACTAAAACCCCTCCGGGTGTCCTTACCATGCCATAATTGAGGGACTCCCAGGAACGCGTGCAGCATACTTCTGGGAGCCCCTCTGGCCAATCGGCTTGGTGCCGATATCTTATTCCCGCCCAGGGATTTTGAACGTCGAAAGACAACGACCCCGGGCGGTGCAAAGGCACTGACTGCCCATTTTCTGGCGCAGGGGGGACACCACCCCCTACGTGCGGTCGGTGACCCGGGGCGTGAGCGGCCCGGCTGGAGCCGGCGCCCACGTCGTCCCCCAACGCCACCATCCCTCGCATCTCCTCCCCCTTCGCCACCTCCGCCGCCCGGCGGCGGCGGCGAGAGAGGGCCACGGCCTCCCGGTGCCCTCTCCCTTTGCCTCTCAGCCTCCTCCTTCTACGACATCACCCGATCACAGAAGGAGGAGAAGGCCCTCCAAGCGCTCTCCCTGCCGACCATCTTCTTGACGACAGCCGGCTAGTGGGTACACCTCTCACAGCATATCCATAACCATCCCAGGACGAGGTGCCTGTAAACCGTCTCTCCCGATGGCAGCTGTTGCGGCAACATTTTTGGAAATGATGGAGCCGCGAGTACCTTCACCAATGCCAGGAACGTAACAAGTGGCAGATAAACGAACCATCCGTACATATCGGCCAAATGGTTATCATCAAAGAAGATAACACTCTTCCACTATCGTGGCCTCTGGGAAGAATTCAAGACATACATCCAGGCAAGGATACCATAACACGCGTGGTAACGGTGCATACTGCTAATGGCATTTACAAGCGACCGATTACTCGTCTCTGTTTACTTCCAATTGAAAACTAAAGTCTGATTATGACATTGGAAATTTGACGTTTTTGTGTATCTCTTGGTGTTCATGTCTTAGCATTATTATCTTCATCGTTAACAACATGATGTTATTTTGTTGATCAAACATATTCATTTTGTATTTATTGGAAGGCGATTCTTTCAAGGGCGGCGGTATGTTGGCGCTTATCAGAGTGTGTGTGGCTTGTTACCAGCCCGTTGGCTTTGCTGCGTGATCGCGGCGTGTTAGCGACGTGTCGTGTCGCTGATGGGGCCCACCGAAGGGGAAGGCATGCGCGCGACTATGCTGCCTGCGTGTAACCGCCGCGCTTCACTCTGGCGATTTTCTGGAAGATTCTGTGTGCGATCTTCTTGCGATGAACACGTACAAGACCAGTGCAAAAACTGTATTTTTATTCTTTGATCTGAGAGTGCAAATCAAGAAATAATAATTATTTTATATCAAGGCAAGGTTTTATCTTTTATTACGCGCAGCCAATTCCTTCGGACAAGCAACAAGGCATGAGACACAAGTCTCCAATAAAGAGAAAATAGCGCTCCACATAGCGCAACGGGGACACCAGGTTCCTCTCCCTAACAAACTGTATGATGTATACTTTTGGCATTGTGTCCCGATCAGTGGTATTCCGGTGGATCGCTTTCTGAGCAAAAAGGTTAATAAAACTGTTTCCATTAAGTATAATGGTAGCATACTTTCTCAGAGCACTATAGTAGTCCAATTATTGTGTCAGTCGACATACAAGTCAGTGCGAATATGCTGTATTGCTTTATATCGTCGTATTGTTTCTTGTAGTGAACTGGAATATGTATCATGGCTAATGAGAAAACGTCTTCTCTTTTCATCGTCAACATAATTTTTAAAGAAATGTATAGAAATTTTGAAAGTTATACCAATAGAATTAATTTGAATTTCTGTTACATATATTACTTTGTAAGTACCTCATAAATTATGAGTGCGCATGATGCATCATTTATCCTTGTTTACATTCGATGAACAACAAGGAAAAACAATACATTATACATAAAAAACTAAGTGCCCCAATAATTAACAGAAAGACATGTTTGATCAAGATATATTCTGCGAGTATAGATAACGAGAAAAATTTATCCAATTAACGAGTAATTTTGATATATTTAACAAGGAAGTTATTCATACAACTCTAAATGCCATTCAAAATACAATAGAAATGATATTGTTACATAGTAGCATAATTAAAAAATTAATAATGCGGGATTATACAAAACCGTTGAAAATATATTGTATGTATGGTAATACACATTTTATTGAATTAATCGTTACTGTATTGACGGAATGAAATATCAATAATAAATAAATCGTATTTACTTTTAAATATTACCTGCGATTACAAAATTTATTAAAATTCTAATGAAATTTAATAAATGTACCTTCACTTTGTTGTTAGTGTCTGATACAAAGAAGAATAATTTTTATAATGGAAAAGGAATTTAATGTATACTGATTCCACGTAAAATTCATAAAAATCTATCCTTAAAGAAAAGTTAAGTTATCTGTCAAATACTAACTGTCTTTTTATAGGAGGGTATGAAATTTTCTAGACTGCATATAATAGTAATAATTTTAGTAGGATGTTAATTACAGTGATATTTATCGTATCTTTAAAGTATTTAATATTTAAATTCGCATGTGTGAAAATATGTTCTAACGCAGTGCTGGGATTTACTTGCACATTTCGGCCGATTTTCAATTTAGTTCCTGTTTGATTTCACCAACCCGCGCGTAGCCTAAATTTCTATTGGTGAATTGGCGAAATAAGAGATAAAAGTCGACCGAAATGTACAAATAAATCCCAGTACTGTTCTAACACATTACTAAAAATCATCTTTTATTAAAAATGAATGATTTTTTAGGAGGATAGTGATTATGAAGAAATACCTATATTTAATAATAATAAAATACGTGCGACATTACAATTTTTTATATGTATGGATACGAAAGTGTCTCGGATACCAACTGTTCGAGATGATCTCAAGACTAGTGGTATTTTAAAGAATTGTTTTTGTACTTAAAAATTTATTATATGTTTAAAATTTAACAATTTCTTATTTTTCTGTTTCTTTAAAAAATGTTAATCATTAATCTCGCTAATACATACTCGTTTGACTTATCTCAAATCTTTGTGCCCATATATTTTTAATTAAATTCATGTATTTACGACAATATTGTAAAAGATTGTAAAGCATTTTCATAAAATTATCTAAGTCGATAAAAATCAAAATTTACTATTTATTACTAAATATATGCATGTTATATAGAAAAGTATACATATACATATATATACAATATATATATATATATATATATATATATATATATATATACATAAAATTATATAAATACATGTATAATTTGCTATTATTAAATTAATTAATATCCTAAATGGCGGGATGTCCAATACCCGAAAATGATTTTCAAAACAACAAATTGTTAGAGAATTATTTGTACTCATTCGTAACAGCATTTTTCTTAAACTATTCATAAAAAATAAGCAAACAATTTGTACAAAATTTGAATTTATTTATTTAATAATTTCGATTCAAATTAATTATTATATCTATATTTATCATATAATACTAAAGTCTTATCTTCATTAAGACAGTGCTGTTACTAATATTATTACTAATAAGAGAACATTTAGTAAAATTAAAAAAGCGATGAAATAAAAGTTGACACACGCTAATATGAGCCGATACAGAAAGTTGGTATACTTTATTATATGTTAATAATCCATACCGAACGCCTCTAAATTGGTTTTCATTTTTTTGTAAGTATTCCATTCTACATTTTTCTACGCAGAATCACACTCTACAATCGAACAGGGGCACATAAATAATTATGTCTATCTACGCCAAGTTACGCGGTTGCACGAAAAAATCGTTTTCTGTGATACGTATTTCTATGTCAAAGTACAATATTTACATTTTAATTTTTCCGTTTTTAACAAAGTAAGCCATTCTACCATTTTACGCGGAATTACTTTTATTCATTCATGAACATTATGCATCTCCACCGACAGAGGGCCGTGACAGATGGAATTCTAATTCCATCATGCAACGTGGTAATATCATGAATTCATGACAAATGAGTTCAAGATATCATCATGTTACTTTAAATAGTACAATGTAAATGTACCCGAAACTATGCTTAGGAAGGCGTAAATCTTTGGAAGTAGAATTCTACCCAAACAATTTCTATGATTCATTCGCGTACTTAGGTGTAGTTTTTAGCGTAGTTAAGCGTATTTTTGAGCATAATTAGGCGTATTGGCATTGTTTGGCGTTGTCTGGCGTACAAAGGCATGAATTGATTTACTTTGGCATAGCAGAAGAATTTTACACCAAACTACTTCCGTGTTCCAAATCGCGTATTTAGGAACAGTTTTTGGCATAATTAAGAATAATTTTTGGTGTACTTTGGCACAGAAATTTTTCCGCCAGAGAAGAGACGAAGTTTTAGAGAGAGATGCTTGCAAACTGAGCACATCATGTTATCCCTTTTCTTATCCTACAAGTATGGGTCACTAGTTATCGAGTGATTTCTGTTTGTGCAAGTTTCTTTGAGTTCTTTGAGTTCTTCTAATTATAAATTATACTACATTTTATTATTTTCCAAAATGAAGTTCCAATATTTATTCTAGAAAATTGAAAGTACGTTGGTAAATTTTTAGTGATTTTTTTTAATCATTCTGAAAAAATAAACGGATTCTAGTGATCCATTTGTATGGATGAGGCACCAAATTGTAGTTTGTATGATAAGGGTTAAATACTATGAGACGCGATAAAACACGTAGTAACAGAATGGAAGGAGGACAAAGAGAAAGAGGTTCTTATTGATACAGAAAGAAAATTAAAATATTTGACTGGGGTGTAGGAGAAAGAGGCATAGAACTTAGTGGAACGATGAATGGGAATGAAGGATAAGTAATCTTGGTACCTGATGACAATGGAGTTAAAGGTAGAATGAAGCTTAGAGTTCAACTGAAGGAGACGTTGCAGATATAGAGGAATAAGGAAGAAAAACGAGACAGCACAGATGGAGAAGGCATAGCCATATTCTAAGCCAGATCTCTGGATAATACGGAGATATATGGTCGTTTTTACGGACTCAATAGAAGAAGCGGAGGAAAATTGAATACGCTGTAAACGATTAAGAAGTTGTTGATTAAGAGCCAGAACATAGACGACATCGGTGTAATCAAATAATGAGGTAACGAGTAATTGAGAAGTGAGTTTTTAGATCAAGAAAGGATGTGGCGAAGGGGATAAAGAAGACGGGCATAAGCAGCCCGACACTTAAGGGCCACGTGTGACTCGAATGTCCATGAAGAGTCAATCTGAACACCAAAATTTTTAACTTTTTAAAGCATACATTTTTCTTTACGTAGAATTTAGTTAGAATTTGTTACTCGGGAGTTTTTCGTGGTCACTGATTACGAATCTGGTCTCAGATTTCCAAAATTCAAAATGGCGGATCCAAGATGGCGGACAGAAAATTAAAAATTAGTTTTGGGCTGTAAAATGGGGTCGAATAATTTTAATATTAATTTTAATTTTAATTTTTTAATTTTAATTTCAAATTCGCAATAAGCGACCCAAAAACCTACTTGACCCTATTTTACAGCACCAGAACTAATTTTTTAATTTTTTTGTCCATCATCTTGGATCCATCATTTTGAATTTCAAAAATATGAGATCAGATTCGTAATTAGCGACTCCGAAAACTCTCGAGTAAAAAGTTTCATTGGAATCAAGCAATTTTTCGCTCGTTTGTCCGCCATTTTGGATCCGCCATTTTGAATTTTTTAATTTTGATTTTAGATTCGTAATCATCGACCCTCTCAGACTTCATTTTCGGCTAATTAACTATTTTTGATTAGTCACAATTACATTTATATTGTTAAAAAAGGATGAATTTTTCCAATTTGTTTATTTATAAAATATATTATCGTTAATAATAGGAATGTTTCTATAATGTTCTTTTTATGTAATAATATGTTAAAAACTGTATGAAAAACATAAAAAACTGAAGATAAAATGATGTCACGTATGTGGGACACTATGTCGCAAAGAGTTAATAGAGAAGGAGCAAGGAATTGGAACGAAATATTGAAATATTGAATTTAATAGAAATATTGAAGGATTAAATATGGGATAATAATGTTGAGGAACCGACAATTAGCAAGGATGATTTAGAGGGATTTAAATGCAGTGAATTATTAGTAGAGAGAGATCATTCGGCAATAAATTTTAGATCTTTATTTAAAGCAGAACAGGCTGCAAAAGTACAATATCAAATGGGTGAAAGAATTTGGAAAAAATTACGTCATCTGCATACATATAGAACTCAGAGGATAGAGAAACATTAGACAAATCAGATAAAAATATTAAAAAATAAAATTCCGTAAATGGAACCCTGATGTACTCCAGAAAAAATGGCACGAGAAGAAGAAGAAAGAGAAAATACATTATATTTGAGGACTTTTTTTGCTGCATGCGATTTGTAAGGAATGAACAGATTAGCGAAAGAGCCGAATGGGAAATACTGCATAGAGTCGCTTGAGTTTGATTAAAAGTAGATCATGGTTAACGGTACTGAAAGCCTTTTATAAGAATTGTTTTATTAATTTTGATTAATTTTGTATTTGCCTATAATTGTAAATTTAAGACTCCTTTAATATGTTCAATTAAAAATATTATTGAATAAAAGAATTAAAAATATTATTAAATAAAAATATTTTTAAATAAGTAATATAAGATTAAGTATTATTATATAGGGACCGGGAGTATATTTCAAAATTCTTACCTTGAAGCCAACAATAGCTAATAGGAATTAATGTGTTGATGAGAACCAATTTGGCGATATGTACGACGTCCTGCATCATACTTATGATATATGGATAGTAAAAGAAGTAAAAGAACTTTGGCTAAAGCATATAGGCAAGAGAAATACGCCCTAGGTTGTCCATGAGGATATTTGAACATGCCTAAACCGAAGACTGAACTAAAGATCAATAATGGTGCTAGCGCTCTTTCTGGCGTCTCTGTCATAGTTTGTGAGTCGTCAGCTAGTATTTTAACTGAATCAGTTCTTACTGCACGAGACACAAACACATTTTTATATTTTTTATAAGGTTTTCAGAAATAGTTTTTGCAGTCTCTCTAGGAATTATTTTGTGGGTACTACACTGTATGATATGTACACTGGAGGATAACGTATTTATATGCCATTTAATCAGCAAATACTGAACAAAAGAATGGACATAGATAATTTAGATTAGATTGCCTTTCTTTTCGCGGAATTTTTATTTATAGATATACGTAGATTAAGGTTACTAGATCACTCTTGAAAGAAAAATTCATATTTTTATTCAGAAGGATATCAATTAATAAAATATTTAATAGTTATAAATGATCATAAAGATTACATTATGGACGATTTTATTTCATTTCAGTACGTTTTATACGTTTTAATTTTGATTAAATTAAATATTGACAATTATCTACAATTAGACCCCATATACTAATTGCGAATCAATTTACCAAATGCTTTATCTTTTTGGATTTAATTTCAATTGAGCATGACTTTTTTCATGAAATCTATTTACTACCTCCTGTAATAGCCATAAGGCAATTTTGGATTTAATTTCAATTTAGCATGACTTTTTCATAAAGTCTAAAGCTATTTACTCTCTTCTGTAATAACCATAAGGCAATTTTTATGATATTATAAATTTTTTTTAAATAAATTTTTCTTTAAATAAATTTTTATAGGTATATATCCTAGTTATCACATTTTATTAATTAACGACTTTAATAAAATGTACAGTGCTATTACTAATAAATAAAAAAAACAATTGACACTTAAAGCAAATGCTAAAGAATATTGTGATATGCATGTTATTTGATATATAGAAAATACTATAATTATTTAAATACAATGTGTGATCCGAAACTACTACCAGATCCGTATTTAATGCTTTTACTCTATTATTACAAGGCACAAATGAATGTAAACTATAATAATATAACATAATATAACTATACTAGCAACATTTTGTCTTTATACTAAGTACAAATGTGTTTAATTAGTGCCTTTTACTTACATGGCACGTTTAATGACACGTGATGACTTAAGGGGATGCTGGAGTATCCTGTTTTATCATTAATTATTAAAGACTCTTTTCTCGTAACTATGTTTATGGATTGAAAAATCCTTCTCCACAATTAAAGTATCGACAACAACGCAATTCGCCAGCTACATTTGAATACGAAAAACGAAAGAAAATTGAAGACTTACAGTTTTGTTATCGGCTTCTGTAGTCAACACATCACAATATGTGCTGCATATAAGAGTTTCAGATCTTGCACGTTCATAAAAAGTAGCGAAAAGTGGCGAATTACGAAAAATCTAAACGAACAATCCTATGCTTTTAAAAACGCGGTAGGAGTTTTAGTATAAGAGAAAAGAGTATCCGAAAATTTCGTTTGTATATTACGAGTGAAATTGACGCGAAGCCATGAAACTAAGCAGTATTTTAGTTCCGCGATATTCCGACAGCGGCGCTGTCATGAAAAGTGCGTCGCTGAACCATAGAAATGATCTGAATTATCAACCTACTCAGGCCCATATCAATAAACGTGCCCTGGTCAAAGTTTTTTCTTTTGAGAGGAAAAATAATAATAAAATAAATATGATATTAGATATTTCAATTTTGTTGAAATAATTTCTTCCTAAACGAGAAACATACCATATTATTTACATATGAATACAAATGAAGATAATTATTTTAATTACACTGTTCTGTCTTTAACATACATTTTATTTAGTAAATTATTGTATATTATTATTGTATATTNCCATTCTCCACCCTCAATGTGGTCCCGACTCATCTTAAGAGACACGCTGTATATAATAGCATACGAGTGCATACACACGCGTGTGCGTATGTATGCGTGCGTGTGCGCACGCGCGTGTGTGTGTACATATATACAACACATGTCTAAACTTTATTTACTGAATTATTTACACATGCATATATCAAGGTTCGGAACGCGATGTGTTTTGGTTGAGCTTCCATTCTGCTCGGATGTCGGAACGACAAGCGGCAATCTCGTAGCAGACGTAGTATATAAATGAAATTTTCGAATACTCTTTGCTCTTATACTAAAGCTCGTAACTCGTTTCTGCAAGCATAGTATTGTTCTTTGAAGTTTTCTGTAAATCGCCAGCTACTTATGCAAGGTCTGAAATTATTGTATACAGCACATTTTTGACTCGACTCGGATGTCAAAATGTCGACTTAGTAAGAAGCGCCATTCCTCCTATCCCTCGGTCGCGCGCAAACGAAGTAGTACCGCTATTCAACTACAGAAATGGATTGAACCATTGTAAATAAACCAGCAATATATTATCAGCTGGAAACGCCATAATAATACATTTTTGTATATATAGAAATATATATCAGGATCGTTGTTTAGAGAAGGAATCGTGCGTCCTTGTCGCATCGGTGATGCCAAATCAGAATCGATAGAATTCACATTCTTGAATTGTGAAATACCGAAACAGCATTATGGCAGAAAGGGCTCCGGATAAATATGTTATATCTCTCCAAAATAGGACGATCTGCATATGTATAAATGTATCTGTTGGCGCTTGTCAGTGTTAGTGTAGCTTAGCAGGCTAATACCAGCCCATTGGCTTTTCGACGTGATTGCGGCGTGATAGCGACGTGTCGTGTCGCTGATGGGGACCACCGAAGGGGAGAGCATGCGCGCGATTATGCTGCGTGTAACCGCCGCGCTTCAGTCTGTCCGTTTTCCTGGGATTCCGTGTGCGACCTCCTCGCGGTCAACACGTGCACGAATTGTGCATAGGTTTTAATCACTTAATAATATCGACATTTAATGTAGTACTTCTTATAAAAAGACGCGAGTGTAATTTGAGAATAAATAGGAGAGGTCTTATATCCATGCATAGTTCATTGTATTTTTATCACACGGACCAGGCCACAAGGTACGAGACACAGAGCTCACAAAAAGAGAAAACAGCGCTCCACATAGCGCAACGGGGACAACAAGGTCCTCTAGCTAACAGTATCTGTCTGAATAAAGATATTCAAATCGAAAATTTATTCTGTGGTATTAGGCTCGTACTAAATTAGTCGTTTCTATTAGATAAATATAGTAACAGTTGCTTACGTAAACTACATGATTATAAATATGCGAATATCGTAAAAAAGAAACCGAATTTAAAATCAAAGTCGTTTTCTCTATTATTATTGCATTGCAGCCTATGCGTAGACAAGAATGTATAAGTACTTCTACGCATTTCAAATAACTGTATAGTGATATCATTTGAGAATATTTTAGGTTCCAAAACATCCTCTCCGAGGAAAATTTTACTCAAAATGTACAGTACACGTAACATATACTATAGTATATAGAGTATAATCTTTTTCGGAGAGGAACGTTTTGGAACGCAGCTTTAGTACAGGACAGTATATGTGAATTAATAGATAATAAACAAATTGAGTTGATATGATGATATATATTTTAAATGTTTCGAAATTCAAGTAGGTTGACAATGAGGGTTGGGGATGTTTAATAAAGGCTCAGTAGTCTCAAAGAGAACTGATTTATGTATACACAGTTGACCTTTAGACTTGTATAATTCTTTATAACATTTTTTTGCATTACAAAATGATGCTCCTCGGCATCCCATTAGCATATAAAAAACTTAATCTATTTAATACACGCGCTTTACATATTGCATTACAATTTACCTTTTTTTAGTCAGTTGTACTATTCTTATACAATTTACATACAATTTGACTGACAACTGATGTCAGAACATTTAAGATCTTTTCTTTTTTCCTACAGAAATATTTCGTTCTATGCAAAATCAATGGAGGTCTTACAATTATGACTTGCGCGCAGTAATCCGCATTATCGTTTCATGGTAGCTATTACAATTTTTGTTTTTGTACAACATAGATTGTTACAACATAGAATTGTTACAAAGTTCATTTCAGATATACACAGTAGTTTTGATAAATTTGAGAGAAACGACATTAGAACTAATTTAACTTAGAGAAAAGTGATACAGCCAGGTTTTAACTTTGATAAAGCATAATTGCTCAATAGTATAGGGCAGCTTCTGAAAGCGTTTTCTTTACCATTTCTCTCAACCTGTTAAGTATTATATCGAGTAAACTGTTGCAAAATAAATGAAGCTAGTGCTGTTGAGAAATGAAACCAAGTGACAGTATACAGAGTGTTTTTTCACTGGCTGCTGTGTAGTAGATAGAGCGGACTAAACTGAGTCGAAATGCCTTGTATTATTTTACAATTTTCACAATAGTTAACAAGATATTAATTATACTGAAAACCGCCGAGAATATTAATATTCTATTCAATAATTTTTTACTCAAATACTATCAATTTTACAGAAAAGCAGTGAGTGACAAAATTGTTTATCTTCTTCTCATAGAGCTCTAAAATTTTTTCAGAATTTTTTATCAACTTTTTAGTATTACATTTTCTTATTGGTAACTATTTTTACCAACATGAGAAAATGCAGTACTAAAAAGTTGATAAATTCTGAAAGAATTCTTAGAGTTCTATGAGAAGAAAATAAATAATTTCATCACTTGCTACTTTTCTGTAAAGTTGTTAGTACTTAAATACAAAATAATTAGAAACTAATATTCTCGGCGATCTTTAATATAATTAATATCTTGTTAACAATTGTGGAAATTGCAAAATGATACTGGATATTTTGACTTAGTTTAGTCCGCTCTTATCTATAGAATAGCAGTCGGCAAAAAGTTACGGGACACCCTGTATATGCCATTAATATGCCTTTCGCATTAATTATTTTATAAAGATAGAATATAAATAAATATAATCACAATTTTTGATCTCCTTACTCTACGAACTTCGACATCCGCGCGCGATGCAAACTTAAAAAGAATAAACTAAACTTGTAATATAAGTAAAATAAATTCTAAAACAATAACACACATGTTATACTGAATGTTGATTCTATTTTAACTGTATGTAAATTTAAAAAGATGAATAAAATAAATTTGTAATATGAGTAAAATAAATTCTAAAACAATAACATACATATTATACAGCTGAATGTTGATTCTACTTTAATCGTCTCTCTCTCTCTCGATTATTTTATATAAAAATTAAATTCTTTAGTGCTAAAACAGAGTAATCAGAGGGTACATCCAAAAGCACGATTACTGAGCCCTCAGTGAGCGGTCGTGTTTCTGGATGCACCCTCTGATTACTCTGTTTTAGCAATAAAGAATTTAATTTTTATATGCGAGGTGACATAAAATGATCGATTTGGAGTGCAGTTAAATCGTTAAAGTATAATCAACATTTATTACGAATTGATCGCTTTCCAAATTATTTGTAAAACGGCATGTATCCCGCCGGTCCGGACGGAACCGGAACGTATTCCGCCGACCCGAACGGAGCCGGTACGTATCCTGCCGGCGCTTGTTGAACCAGTCGTATCCTACCAACGCGGACGGAATCGACAAGTATCCTGCCGTGGCGTGTAAGTTGAGTGCCGCAGCAGGCAATGTGGATGCGGGCCGTGGAATTCGTCTAAATTTGGAACGATTTTCTCTCTGCTTCTGCTTTTGAATCGCGCGGTGTATCTCTTTTATTTTCTGTAAATAAAAATTTTTATTGTAAAACGTATAAAAAGAAGAGCATTCTTTTTTATTGTACATATTTTGTTTCTTTCCATCATTTTTATCAACCTTGATGGAGATACCCTGATTGTGTTCCAAAACTTGATTCAACTTCGTGTATCTTTTATTTTTGTTGTTCATTGAATATTGAACAAGGATAAAAGATATGAGTTAGAAAGGACAATTAACAGAATCGAATTCTGGAACGCAACCTTGTATAATTGTATTATATCAATATTGTACAACTTACTTTGCTCATATCCTCTTGCCGTGGATCTTTCCATTGTGTGTAACGCGAAATCATTTTCGGTTTCGTTTCCTCCATCATCGACGTCGCCGCTTACGACCAACTTACGACCGTTTATTACAATCTTACGACCACCTTGTGCTCTTTCGTACAAGGGCATCCCTACGTTTTAAAAGGGTGGGACGTGTGCTCTGGAAAACTTGACCTCCACACGACCTCTGAGGATATTTTTAACCTTGACTTCGTAACGTATTCGAACGTGAAATTTTCCGTTCTTTTCATTGCTAAATTCATATTTAAGTGTTTACATTTGAAAAACACTACTTTGACCTCGATTTATGCCCAAGGTCGACCTCAAAGTCAAATTCAAGGTCACCACCAGATAGATGCCTCGAAACCATGCAAATTTTGTCTAAGCCATTTTTTCGTACAAGGGCATCCCTACGTTTTAAAAGGGTGGGACGGGTGGTCTGAAAGACCCGGTATATATATATATATATATAT
>JAANIC010003060.1:773065-784665 GCA_017607545.1 Acromyrmex charruanus | reverse complement strand
AAGGCGCGTTTAAACTGCTCAGCCGGTATGGAGTTCATAATACGCGTCACATTGCGTTGAATGTCTGGAACATCGTCAAAACGGTCCCCTTTCATAGCGTTCTTTAGCTTGGGAAACAAGAAAAAGTCTGCCGGGGCGAGGTCCGGAGAATAGGGGGGATGGGTGATGACAGTCACCTTCCGTTTGGCTAGAAACTGCGCTACCAAAATCGCGATGTGCGCGGGCGCATTGTCATGAAGCAAGAACCAGTCTCCGGATTTGTACTGGTTGGGCCGCACGCGCCGTATCCGTGCCAATAATCGGTCCAGGACACTTGTAAAAGACCGCATCCACTTTTTGCCCTGGAGGCACAAATTCTCTATGGGTGATGCCCTGAGAGTCAAAAAACGTGATCAAAATGGTCTTGATTTTCGATTTCACCGCGCGAATTTTGGTCGGCCTCCCCTCGCCGCGACCCCTCCACTCCATCGACTGTCGTTTGGTTGAAGGATCGTACTGAAAACACCATGATTCGTCACCTGTGATAATTTTATCCAAAAAATTTGAGTCCGAATTTAAAACAAAATTTGATGGCGGCTCTCTGCTCCATAATTAAAATTGTGAGGCGACAAAAAATCACAGCTTTACTCTATCAGCCAAAACTCGCTACTGAATCGAGATAGCGGTTTGAAATTTTAACAGTAGCTAGCCAGAAGTCGGCGGAAAGTAGTTCGCGCGTTGGAGCAGAGATAGCGCCACTTCCCGATTTTAGCGCGCGGTAGTCCCGGAACTTTTTGAATGCACTGTGTATACATATATATAGGCTGTGTTCCGTTTCACGCATGATACGCATGATGCATCATTTATCCTTGTTTAACATTCGATAAATAACAAGGATAAATAATGCAGCATGCGCATCATATGTGAAACGGTGGACACCTACATAGATTTTATTATTGTAGATCAGAGCCTTTTCGCGTGCAACGTGCGTTTTACGTTATGAAATTCCTTTCCCTTCTCCCCCCCCCCCCGATAATATTTCTGATTCCCAGAGAGAGATCACAGTTTCATATTATGGTATTGTTATGCGTCGTCTATAATACACAGAGTAAGAAGAGTAAAAAAATTGACTAATCACAGTCAATAATTCTTCTCGCATTCGACTGGTCAATTTCTTACTCTTACTTCTTACTCTGTATATTGTAGATGATGCATTATCCGTCTCTATATGTTGGAAGTCAAATCGAGGAAAGAAGGAAAAAGGATTTCGTAACGTAAAACGCACGCCGTGTGCGAATTGAAAGGCTCTGTCGTACATTTTTCGACTAGTAATTAAATTCTCTTCAGTACGACTTAGTATTCTTCAGTAATTAAATTCTCTTCAGTAGTGACTATGCGAACAGTAATCGCACTGAAAATAATCTTATTAGAGGTGAAAATTGTTATGCATTACAGACACCTATAATTATGCACGATGTACACATACCTAATTACGGGGAATATGACTTCGATGTCTTAATCCGTTTGACTGCGAGATCTCGTGCACCATTCCTCACACAGGAAGTCGTCTTCTTCTTAATGACTCTCGCCTCCCGAAATAAGGAGGTCGATACAGTCAAATCACGTCTTAGGCTGGAATAAGACTGCGCATTGAAAATTGAGATTGAAGATTGAAGATTAAAATTTGACTAATGAAAACAAAGGAATTTTAGCTTCTATTATTTGGATTAGTCATATTTCAATCTTTCAATCTCAGTCTTCAATGCGTAGTCTGATTCCGGTCTTATAGGAGATGCAAAACTAAATATGCAATGCCCGCACGAACATCGGGCGCTTGCGTCTACGTCGTCACACCACAAAGACGCGCGTCAGGACGAACAAACGGATCGTCCAAAACCGCGGAACAGTTATACAAGGCTCAATTTAAATTGGCAACACTTACAAAGATATAAAAAGAAAAAGCACTCGAGTCGAGACACGTCCGCCGCGGATGAGTGGTTCCTCAGAACTGAACACACAAAATGACTGCCGAATCATGGCGATCTGCCGCGATACCATATGCGCCGTGTCGGACGACGGTTAAGATGACGATCGCGTTCAGCGCATTCAACTGCCATGTGCTTGTCGTGTGCTGCGCGTGGCAACTTGCTTTGTAAGAAGCGTCGCATCCTGTGTATGTATGTACAGGACTAATATCTCTTAAAAAAGATGTTTAAAAAAACATTTTACAACTTAAACTCTATACTTTTCAGATCGATACTTTAATTATATATATCGATAATTTAATAAATAAATAATTTTAGGGCGCCTATGCATTGTAGAAAATGTGATTCTATGCCAGTCTTTTAGCACATTACTGATAAACATATTTTTATTCGATTTTTTCTGGCATTTCTTGAAAAGAAAAAATAAAATAAATGTAATAAACTATTTAAAAAAATTATGCAAATCGGGATTATTACAAAAGTTTGTCTTCTTTCTTTTTAGTAAAATTTAATTTTCTTTAATTTTAAAGGTAGAAACTATTTTATACAAAATAAGTTAATACTTAAAAATATTATTATACAAAATAATTGCATCAATTATTTTTAATAAATAATTTGAAAGCAAAAGTCTTTACATTGTGTTTTTTTATATATAAAATTATTTGCTCAATACTTCAAAGTAAAAACATAAGAAAAATAGAAATTTGAACAATGTTCATAAACGTATTCATACGCATTACATTCATATCAGTCATTTAGTAAATTAAATTTCTTTGTAAACTTTAGAGTGGTCTGAAGTTACAAATAAATGTAATATACTAAATTATTGCTACATATAGTTGTAAAATGTATACATATACGTATCAATAATTTTGTAAATTCAAATTTTATCTAAATTTCTATTTTTCTTATTGTTTTCTTTGATTTTGCATCTTGATAAAACATTTTTATATACAAAATAATGAAAAAATATTTTATTATAGGCCCTTTGTTGCTTTAAAGTTGTTTATTAAAAATAAATGATGTGCTTATTTATTATACTAATCCCGTTTTTGTTATGCATTCATTTACTTTTATAAAAGTTTTTAACTTTGAAATGAAATAGTTTACAAAAAAAACAAAAATCTTTTTTACAACACGCTAGATTCGCATTAATTTTTAAATATTTTATTATATTTATTACAAAACTTACCTTTTCAAAAAATGCAAGAAAAAAATCACAAATGTTCCTGAACATGATAATACATCAAGAATGCGCTAAAAACTAACATGTAATCATATTTTATGCAGTATGCTAGTGCTCCAAAATACCAAATAGACGTTAACAACATTTTATTATCTCAAATCTTTATTATTTAATAATTGTAAAATAAAACAATCCACAGTGGCTGTAAATAATTATTTCGTTCTCACCACCTTTTTCTAGTGACGATGTTTGTAATGTACAGTATCCTGCCGATGCGGGTGAGATCTATCAATTGTTTCTTTCTTTCAGTTTCTTTTTCTGCATCATGCGGTAAACCTCTTGTAACTTCTCGATATCATTTTCAGGTTCTTTTCTTCATTGTAGCATTTGTAGGAAAATATAATGCTGACGACGCGAAGATTTGAACCCTAGTCTATCAGGTAACAAGCTGAACACCTGAGCCACTGTGGATTGTCAACATGTATTGCTTTGAAATGGATACATCTATTACACGAAAACATATATGAAATTATGATTTTATAAAAAATGTGACAAAAATATGTTATAAGTCACTATATTAAAATATATATATAATATAGTATGGTATAATTTATATATCAATATGTATAATTTGTATACTAATATACATATGATTTCAATTATTATATAGAAATATATGTCGCCTAATATTCATTAATAACTTCTCATTTATTTAAAAGAAAAAATTTTGTTAAATCCAAAAAGAAGGAACCGTGAGAAATGTCTGGCATTCTGATCTCACACATTACGCGCGAGATCACACACATATACACACGCACGCACGCACGTACGCACGCACGTACGCATGCACGCACGCACATTGCATTTTGATATCATTTTTGTTGTTATAGATTATTGGGAAGGGTATGATTATTAAAATTTATCAAAAGTTATATGCTATCTAGATGTCTATTTCCCCCTGTTATGGATACACGCTAAGCGGTCGCGAGATTACCGAGAAGGCATTTTCAATTTTCGGGCGCTTGAAAATAAATGATCAAAGTGATAACGGACTCTTTATCGCTGTTTTGCTCGTTCTCACTCAGCGCCGAAATCTTTCTTCTCGCCTAATCGCTTGTTTTCAGACGATCGAAAATGCTTTCTCGGCGATCTCGGTCGCTTGACGTGCATCACGTTTACACCGTGCATTTAGGCCGCGGCCTATACAATAGATGTCCTTGTTTATCGTGTATATTAAACTAATTTACAAGATAAAGTTAAAAAAAAGATTGGTTCTTCATTCTAACTTTTCTTAAAGAAAGTTAGATAATATTCTCCGAAATGTTATAAATTGCATTTTTGATTATGTCATTTGTGTAGTATACGATTTTTCAATAACACATTTTTTTCCAAAATTTATGATTAGTGCATATTTTTTGATTATTAACAAACATACATCCTTCGTTAAAGGTAATTATTACACACTGAAAAAAAAACAAGTAAATTGTAAAGAAAGAATTATTTTTCATAATAGTAATTGATATTTTTCGAGCGAAAAGTTCGGCGAAAACGTCGGGATCAGAATATTTGTTAAATCACACTCTCTGTCGTTTTGCATATATTATATTTGATTTGCATATATATGCATTAAAAGAAAGTTTTTCTTGCATTCGTGTTTTACAGTTATTTAAATATTTGCCGATGCGTTACACTTCATTGTAAATTATGATCGAGCTTAATAACGTAATTCCGGATTGAGAGCAAGATTCTTGACCGAACTTGATTGAACTCAAATATGAACCTCGAATCAGTACTCCAGTCCGCTTATATTGTATCGCTATTTCCGTGTGTCTTTGCTGACGAGACATCTCCCGTTAGCCTTTTGTGGTAATCTTTCGAGAACAGCATCACGCGATAACATCATGGTTGAACGTGATATTACAATTAAAGTTTTTTTTTATTTTATTATAATATCGAGTCAGCATTGCGCTCGATAGCATGTATGCACGCATATACGCACACAGAGAATGTATGTAAACAATTTTTCTAGGTCATTTTTTTTTCTGTACCATTATGCATTGGTCGCAATATGAAACGAGATTTTTAAAGATCATCAAATAAGGAGCGAGAACTGTTTGATAAGCGCCCCATGCCGTGCACAACACCGCGAGCTCCCAAACATCGTGACTCAAACAGCGCGGAGGTGCACTTGCCAAGCTATTCCCGCTGACCCCGCTCCCCGCGACTCGCGCGTCTAGCGATTGAAGGGTGTATATTTAGCAGTACTAAACTGGTCGAACGCGTCTATTCGTATTTTTAAAAATTAATATTTCGTGAACTATCACAAAAATTGCAAAATATTAGAAGATTTTCCAACTCAGTTTAGTCCGTTCTATCAGCTCATGACAGGCGATTCCCCCTCCTTCTAGGTTTCAGATTAAAATTATATTATACTTTCTAAGTTTTAACTAACAAAGTTTAAATTAACAATAAGAGGAAAAATATCAAATCAAGTTTATTCAATAGACAAATAAAAAATTATTTTTAAATTGCACAACATAAAAAGACTTATTAATTTCAATAATATAAAATTATATTGGATATAATCATCTTTATAATTATATTAATCATCCCACTCACAGAATTTTGTGCGTTATCAGAATTTTTATATATTCGGGAAATGTATTTATTTTTTATGTGTCTATTGAATAAAATGATGATTTACAACTTTTAAAAGAAGAAGAAGAAGTATAATTCTAATAATTATATGTAAATATATTTGGTCCATTATGTTAATAAAGAACTTCACGAATTAAAAACAGAATTACGAAAAAAGAATAGGATTTGTTCGTGGGATCTTCAACATTCTGGTCAAGCATCTTATGCGTTCGACCACGCCGAATTTTTGTAGATCGTGTTTATGAACGCGATATATAATGCGTGTGGAAAACGTCATTAATATCTCGTAAACTATAGTGTTTTGACAAGATATTATATTGTAGATTAATGGGAATGGAATATGATTACTATAATTTATTAAAAGCTATAGTAGGTTACCTACAATGTCCCCTTGCCCCTTATTGATACGCGCCGAGTGGCCAAGAAAGCCGAGAAAGCATTTCTGATTGGAAGAAACAAATGAACACAGAACAAGAAGGACAGACTAGTTGTCTTGCGCTCGACGGACCGAGCTCGATGTACCTAGAGCCTCTGATTTTCCGAGTTTCTATCTTTTTTGTTTTTTTTTCTATCTCGTTCTATCAGGACGATAGAAAATACGAGACGATGTAAAAGTATTTTAAATCGCAAACGGTTGCCAGTTCTCCGTTTTTCTGCCGGAGGCTCCAATTTTTTAAAACTGATCTTCGGCACCTCAGATATTTAAACTTCATATTTAAAACTACAGAAAAAAATAGAAATGCCGGATAATAAATTTGTCACATAATCAAACAATCAATATCTTAAAAAGAATTATTATAAAGAAATATAAAACAAGCACATTACTATTTACATTTAGATATAGCAATTTATTTCAAAATAAAACAGTATTATATCAAGCATCGTCGCGAACTCCTCGGAATCTTTAAATAGGTTAAAGAAATTAACAATTCAGACAATTGAATATAAGAACATATTTATTACATTCTCAAAATGTAGAAATTTGTCAAAAGCAACATACAAGATTCAAGTTTTATTTTTTAGCAAATAACATGTTAATATACAAATATCAGATTTATAAAATGTTTTCACTGTTTACAAAGCTATATGGATTTATAGTAAAAAATGTTTCATTCACGAGTTTGTGTGTGTGTGTGTGTGTGTGTGTGTGTGTGTGTGTGTGTGTGTGTTGGTGTGTTGGTGTATGTGTGGATGTGAGTGTGTGCGACAACAAATATGAATGTATGTCATATACTTGCTACCATCGTTCTGTACACGGCAAATATTTTCATTCTAATATGAAAAAGGAGACAGAGAGAGAAAGAGAGATTGAGAGAGAGAGAGAGAGAGAGAGAGAAAGAGAGAGACCGATGTTTAAAATTTGTAATTTAAAAATATAACGAATTTTTCACATGACATTGCTTCTTTTGATTACTGGTTGTTCCGAAGGATGCAGCACGATTTGGCAAGTCACCGGTTCACTTCTCCAAAATTGGATCGCTTCCAAAGACGAATCATTTTTTCGAGATGGAATTCGAAAATTGCCTGAGAGATGGAAAAAAGTAGTAACCAGCGATGGACAATATTTTAATTAATCTGTTCATTCATTTTGTTTTGAAATAAATGCATTTTTGAACACAAAAAAACAGACAGAACTAATTTGTACTCTCAATATCTTTTTTTTTCAGCACTTGCTAGAAACACTGAAGATGAAGGAGGAAGCCCTGGATGTTGTAGAAAGTACAAGGATACCTGAAGATACTAATGACGAATCTATCAGTTGTCAGGATCCAGTGAAATTACTGTCCGGCTTGATGGATTCGAAGATTAGTATTCAAGTGCTATATAGTGCTTGAAGCAAGTAAGTACAGATTTGCACATAAATGTACAAGAATGTGTAGATGACAATACTCTTGTCATCGAAAGCACAGGCCGTGCAGATATTGATCGAGATATCCAACGAGAGCATGAGCCTGAAGGTAATCGCATCATGAATTTTGCTTTTTTCAATAAAGAACTGCATCGAGTATTTGATAATCATTCGCAATATCACTGTCGGTTTGAAGACTGAAAACTTGTAAATACTCGTCGCATTGGATTCAAGACGCAATTTTTTTATGAATGCAAATTTTGTTTTCATAAGGCCGACTTTTGGTCACATCCCACAAACTCTACAAATATAGATCTGAACACGGCTATCACAGCTGGAACTATTACCACTGGGATTGGTTATGCTCAAATGGAAGAAATATTTGCAGCTGCAAATGTACTGTGTATGTCGGAGAAAACATATATCCAACATCGAAACATTGTACTCGAAGAATTTGAAAAAACAGCCATTGAAAATATGAAAATGGCAGGCAAACTTGAAATGCAACTCGCTGTAAAGAGAAATGAAATAATCAACAACTATCCGTACATAACCGTTGTAGCGGATGGTAGTTGGGCAAAGAGTCATATGGCAAAGATAGTGCCTATGATTCACTTTCCGGAGCTGGAGCTATTGTTGGTTACCGCACGAAGAAAGTTCTCTTTATTGGCATTCGCAACAAGTTTTGTACGATATGCCATATGGCGGAACGAGAAGGTCTCGAAGCAAAAAATCATAAATGCTTTAAAAATTTCGACCGTAACGTTAATTCTGCACGCATGGAAAGTGATGCTATTGCTGAAGGATTCACACGTAGCATTGTAATGCATGGAGTGATTTTTAGAACACTCATTGCTGATGGCGACAGCAACGTGTATCAGTCCATCAAAAATTGCAATCCGTATCGAGAGCAAATGATAACAGTGCGAAAAGTAGAATGCACTAATCACTTGCTTCAAAATTTATGTAAAAAATTAAAAATAGTCGCAGAGGCAACAGAACCAAAGTTGCATAGAAATCGTGATTTTATAAAATCACGAAATATTGTGAAAAACAATATTTCAAAAATTAGAAATGAAATTGTACAATTAAGTGAATGCAGAAGAAAAGAGGAGCAACCTCAGCATCGTTTAGCTAAGGAATTACGAGAAGACATAATAAATGTTCCTAGCCATATTTTTGGGGAGCACAAACAGTGTAAGGAACGTGGCCATACATGCGAGAACATCGCTGATACAAATAATCAAAATTATGTTCCGAATCTAAAATTGTATGGTCTTTACCCCAAAATACAGGATGCAATCACATACCTAAGTGCTTATGCCGACAGTTTGTTGCTCAATGTGACTAACAATTTAGCAGAATCATTTCACTCGATAGTCTGCGCAGAAGTTGATGGAAAGCGCGTTTTATGGTGCGCATGGTTTTTACAATACTAGAATTGCAGCAGCTGTTGTTCAACATAATACACAACATAATACACAACAAGCTCTCACAGAATTACATAAAAACGTATGTGACAATGCTCCTTCTATTATCATTTATTCTGAATCTGGAAAAGCGACGACAAATCAAAATAGCTCGAACCAGAGAATGTCGCAAAGTAGATGGAAAACAAAAGAAATTTTAAAAAACATAGAAACAGATGGTTATTACGGACCTCAATCGCAAAAATCAGATGTGTCTTCTGAAATATTTGAAGAAAGAAAACAAAGACATATGGAAGAATTGTTCGAAAATGCCAGAAACTGGAAAGAAAATGAACGCAAAACCAGAGAGCAAAGTGATAGTGAATTATGGTTGTCACTGAGAAAAATAATGTTGACAGCATCAAATTTCGGAGCAGTATGTCGTATGAGACCAACAACGTCTTGTACAGCAACCGTTAAAAATATCTTGTTTCCTCCATCCATCGATACAGCAGCCATGAAATATGGTCGTGATATGGAGGAAATGGCAAAACAGAAATTATCTGAAATATTAAAGAAAGATATAAAACCATGCGGATTGTTTATTGATTCTAACAATCAATGGTTGGGTGCTTCTCCTGATGGGCTTCTTGAGGAGGATGGTCTAGTGGAGATCAAATGTCCTCTTTCTGCTGAAAATTTAACAGCGGAAGAAGCTATTCACACGTTGCCTCGATTGAAAGGTATTTTTAATAAAAAAGATCCAAATGAAATGAACCGAAATCATCGATTCTTCTATCAAGTACAGGGTCAATTAAATATAATACAGCGCGATTATAGCATCTTCGCTGTATGGACACCAAAAAGCATGAAAATAATGCGTGTTTATAAAGACAATGACTTTTGGCAAAATAAAATGTTGCCTTTTTTAACACGTTTTTATTTTGACTGCATGCTTCCTGAAATTTTGGACAGTCGGTATATTAGACATATGCCTATCAGAGAACCAAAGTATATAATATTATAGTATACAAGCGAAAGAGAAGTTGTCCAAAAGTGTAAATACTGTATCACAAAGCGACAACATATAACAATAGAATCAGTTGATGAAGAAGAAAAAACGAAAAATAAAAAACGATTGAAATGTAATAATATTTCAACCGAAAAAAGTATTACTGTTTCTACTGCTGTGATAGAGCCAGACTGTATTATTGTTAGTCATATAACTATATTGTTAGTCATATAATTATATTCCGACAGCAGATGAAATGGCAAGTCGTAGAAGAGTTCTAGACGAGCGTCAGATACCTCTTTCTTCTGTGAAAGAAAATGTCTTGTCTAAATATAGTAAATTAAATAATGATTCACTGGATATTTTCTTACTCATTTTGGCAAAAACATCTTGTTTCGAAACACAAAGCGTACATTATATAGAATATCCAGAATTAATTTTAGCCAGTGATCGCAAAAATATCCAAATACTTGGAGGAAATTGTACTGATCACTGGCGCTGCATCTTTTTTGACGAAACAAAACTGTATGTATATGATAGCATATCTGGCTGTACATACGTTAGAATGGCGTCGAAAGAAAGACAATACATTAAAGCTCGCTTTCCGCAAGTAATATCTACCGACATACGGTTTGAAAAAGTTCAAACGCAATCAGATGGTACGTCTTGTGGAATATATTCTGCGGCTTTTGCAACGGATATAGCCTTGGGTAAAAATCCTTGCAAAGAGAAATATTCCAAAAACGTTGAATTAATGAGACATCACTTTGTTTCTATCATAGCAAGTAATACACTCTTGCCTTTTCCCAAAGAATAAATATTCTTTGAATGTTATATTATTTCAAAGAATATTGTTATACTTTTATACGTAAGTGTAATCATACACTGTGATATGATAGAACGGTTAGAAGAAAATACATAACTTTGACATAAATATTTTTAATATGTGTATGTGTCATAGGGAAGATTTGCCTATGTTATGCACAACAACGGAGAAACGAGAGAAAACGTTTGGTTGCGTTTCACGGGAATGGGCGATGGAGGGGCCCATTCTATTGTATATTATCAAAATTAATAACAATATATAATTTAATTTAATCCAATTTCTTTTATATAATTTTAAACGTCTTGTTTTTACTAGAAATTGTTTAATATCCAATTTCTTCACTTTCAGATAAATTGTGAACAACTTTATCTAGGAGATATCTTCATTGTATATTATTGTATCTTTGATGTCTCCATTGTTTATGTATCTTTTTTCCTAAGTCGAAAACGTAAAACATGAAAATTTTTTGTATGTATGTGTGTATATGTGTATGCACCATTTTACGTGACGCTGTGCGCGTAGAAAACAACGGCGTTACACGAATCAATCAGCTGTAACTAGTATGACCAGCGTTCACAGTATCATTGCCGCGCAACAGTATTGTCAATTCAGTGTAGTGTAATAGTGTTTTAGGCACATCCATCTATCTCTATACCACATATATGTGTGTGTGTGTGTGTGTGTGTGTGTGTGTGT
>JAANIC010003060.1:748574-771077 GCA_017607545.1 Acromyrmex charruanus | reverse complement strand
TATATATATATATATATATATATATATATATATATATACATATATACACATAGCTATACCATTATATGTGTAATATATCTATGTATAGCTAATACATATCACATCCTGACCTAAAATGACATTGTATGACAAGAAAAATGCTATTAGGCCCATGTGTCAATGTACTCTGTATATTCNTATATATATATATATATATATATATATATATATATACATATATACACATAGCTATACCATTATATGTGTAATATATCTATGTATAGCTAATACATATCACATCCTGACCTAAAATGACATTGTATGACAAGAAAAATGCTATTAGGCCCATGTGTCAATGTACTCTGTATATTCAATATTGAAAATCTATAGTTATATATTTTCAGTATTCGCAGTCAATATCGATATACAGTTGTAGTATCACATTTTCTTATGATCAATATCATTTTAGGGTTTAGTCAAGATGTAACATATTATTGTCAATATATGGACACGTGTTTCATATATATATATATATATGGATATTCATGCAGATATTCTCTATGTCCATTTTTATGCAATATTAAAATTTTATATTATAATGTGTANTATATATATATATATATATATATAAAACATACATTACACAGTCAATAGTCACATGCATAATTTTCGTACGATGCTGTACGTTTATGAAATGCATATAAGTATATCATATTCTCTATTGTCCTATTTATTCTATTATTGACATATTAGTGAAGACATATAAACATGTTAGTGAATTAATGATATATGCAATATTAAAATTATATTTTGGATACATTATTGTGTATATACAGGTATGTAAATATGAAACCGGAATTTTTTAATAGAAAATACATGTTTATTGCATGAAAATGATAAAAAATATTTTATTCGAAGTATTGCCCATCGCTAGCTATACATTTTTCCCACCTGTCTGACAATTTGTGGATGCCACGCCAAAAAAATTGTTCCTCTTTTGAGCCAAACCAGTCACCTAGCCATTTTCGTACATCTTTGTAAGAAGTGAAGCGCTGCTGAGCAAATGCGTGTCCCATCGATGCAAATAAATAGTAATCGGACGGAGCCAAGTCTGGTGAGTAAGCCGCATGCGAAAGTATTTTCCAATCAACGCCTCAATCGTTTCCTTGACTAGTTTTGCTGTGTGTGATGATGCATTATCATGAAGCAAAATCACTTTGTGTTGCCTTTTTTGATATTCCGGTCGTTTTTTACGCAAAGCTTGATTCAAATTGATCATTTGTTGTCGGTAGCGTTCAGTATTAACGGTTTCGCCAGGTTTTAGCAGCTTATAATAGATCACACCTTTCTGATCCCACCAAACACAGAGCATTGTCTTCCGTCCATAGCGATTTGGCCTTGCAGTCGATATCGATGGTTCGCCTGGAGTTATCCTTGATCTTTTACGCTTAGGATTCTCAAAATATCCACTTTTCATCGCCAGTCACAATTCGATGGAGAAATGATTTTCTTTTGTACCTGGCGAGCAGCATTTCGCAAGTGGTTTTTCGGTTTTCCTGCTGTCTTTCATTCAGTTCATGTGGAACCCATTTTCTCATCTTCTGGATCTTTCCCATGGATTTCAAACGTATAGAGACGGCTTCTCGTGTCACATTGATCCACGAGTTGTTGTTGAGTTTGAGCGTCATCCTCATCCAACAATGCTTGCAATTCGCTGTCTTCAAACTTTTTCGGTGGTTTTCCACGTTCTTCGCTTCTCACGTCAAAATCGCCACTTTTGAATTTTTTAAACCACTCAAAGCACTGTGATTTACCAAGAGCATACTCACCTTCGACAAGCATTCGATGCGATTCTGCAGCAGTTTTCTTCAAATGGTAACAGAAAATCAATGCTGTCCGCAAATCGTAATTTCCAGGCACAAAATTCGACATGTTCAACGCTATTACAATCTATACTGTTGTATGAAACTTGTATTGTTGTGAGTTGAAAATCTTTGTCAGATGTCAGAACAAGGAAATGGCGTCAATGATGCGGTCTGACGGCAACTACATTGGCAGCTATGGCTATCTATTGGTAAAAATCTATTGGTCCGGTAAATATTTCATATTTACATACTTGTATGTACATTATAATACATATAAAATATAATTATATTCACTAATAATGTTTTTTTATATTATAACAATGTTTTATGTTATAACAATGTTAGAATTAGCATAATATAATATACATACAATTTTCTATATTAGATATATAAGTCGACATGTTAGTAATGTAAATATCTATCTCTTTTTATTAGACAGAGCAAAAAGAGTTACATTATGTATGTGCAATGTCGTATTCATTTATTGATAATATATTCTAAAATGGCATTGAGAGAATGTAAGAAAAAAGTGCTACTACGGCTTCGATATAATTATTAATTAAAAATCTGTACTTCATGTATACTACAAATTTTTAGTACTGGTGGTATATATTGGAACACGGCCTACATTGCATGTGTACATAATACAATTGTATTTCTAAGACCCGATTCTACAAATATAAGATTAACTTCAATTACGGTTTATTTTTTTCTCAATTCTAAAATTGGAAAATTTTCCAAAATAAAATAAATCTTACATTTGAGGAACCGACCCTAATACACGTCTCTGCTAAGATAGTAATGTAGGAAACAGAATAAAAATATCGATAATTAATCGATCGAATTTCCTGCATGATCATATTAACTCAGAGGACGTAAGCATCTTTGGAAATGAAAACCTGTAATATCGACCTCGATTAACTTCAGCCTTCGCTCCAGCATCCCCTTAAGTTATTTGTTTATATCTCGTCGAACTATCCCAGATTAAAAAAAAATCATGTTTCAAATCACGTTGGTGTTCTTTTATTCGTAGGTTGATTATTCTCCTGGTTTCTCCAATGTACACTTGCCCATAGGAACAAGGTATTTTGTATATTCCTGTGGAGCTGAATGGAGATCTTTGATCTTTAGGATTTCTTAAGATTTGTTCTATATTTTTGGGTGATTTAATTATAGTTCGGATATTGTATTTGTTTAATATCCTACCAATCTGATCTGTTGTTCCTTTCATATATGGGAGAATGGATAGGATCCTTTCGTTTAGTTGTGTGTCAGAGACCGTTGTCTTGTTTGTATGTTTATTGATTGTTTGTATTATGTCTTTTTTGTCGTGTCTGTTTTTCTGTAAGGCTAGTTTTAAGAGGTTTAAGAGGTTTTGTCTGTAGATGTTCTTTGTCAGAGATGGTATACAAAGCTCTATACAAGCTATATACAAGTGAGTTGATTGCAGACTGTTTTTGTGCTGGGTGGAGGTGCGACTCGGCATGTTGGTATCTATCTGTGTATGTTGATTTTCTGTACACTTGATGGCTACCGTCAGCTTTCTTAAAGACAAGAACATCTAGGAAGGGGAGTTTTCCTCTATGTCTATAGTGAAGTGGATATTTGGATGTTGATTGTTGAGGAAAATAAGGAATTTATGGAGTTCGGCTCTGCCGTGTCTCCATATCACAAATGTGTCGTTTATATAACGGAATCAACTTTTGGTTTTTTGAGTGTTTTTCTGAGGGCCTTTTTCTCAAAATGCTCCATGAAGATGTTGGCGATTACAGGAGAAATAGGAGAGCCCATTGCCACTTCTGAAGTTTGTTCATAAAATTGGTTGTTATCTTTTGGATGTGTATCTTTTGGATGAAGAGCCCCAATACAAAAAGAAATTGTTATAATATCAGAGATGCTACACATCAGGAAACAGACAAGTGGCCTTAACTTGACAGACTTGGAAAGGCTTCCCAAGGCCTACTATCCAATTGTAGACTATAAATATTGGAGCGTTGTTATTGCCAGTTAATCAGTGTACATTCTTTATTACATTAAGATTAAATTATTAAAGAGAAAAGATTCAGTTTTGATTTTGATGTCCATCTGGACTATAATTAATATCAGAGACTATAATTAATATTTTTTTTCATTTCTTTTTTCTTTTCCTTGCGATTAACGTTTTATGTATATTAAAAGTTATTCATTAATTTCGACATAATTGACACTGATTCCCTGAATGGTCAAAGATTGCTTTTTGCCGATAGAACTGCTTTAAACCGATAGAATTTAAGTGCTTGCGATATGGTGAATTTTTGTTTTAGTGAACTACCTTCTATTATTTTACAATAAATCGTTTCTGCTGCCCCAATTTTAATACATTTTAGATTGTTATTAGATTTCGTTTTTATATTATAATTTCCACTAATAGTGAAGGCTCATTGAAATGAATTAATTTGTAAAAAAATTGTTTGTAATTACAATATTATATTGTTTCTAAAGATGGCTCAAAAGTGAGCCGAAACATGTAAGCGGATTAATCATTATTAAAGTTGTTTTATTAACCGTATGGTTTGCACAAGATTTACCGTGCTTGATTCCTATTGCCCTGTTATATCCAACCATTTTAAATAAAATTTACGACAGGATTACAAATCATGTTGAGAAAGTTTGATTTAAACACGTTCAGTTTCAGTAAATCTAATAATATCTAAACGCGAATTAGGGATTCTGAATAAATAAAAAGTCACATTTCCAAACGCGTAACAACATGTTGAAGGGTGTTTTCTCGTCAACAACAAGAAGCGATAAAATAAATATAGTATGACAAGAATAAGTTTTAATTTTTTGTTAACGATCATAAAATTTAGAGCTACTATCTACCATAGATAAGAAAACGCATGTTCAAATAACTAACAAAAGAGAAACTGGAGATAAAAAAAGGGGGAAATGTGAGTTTTTTCGAATAAAACATAGAATAGAACCAAGTCGTTCGGAAGGAATTATGAGTGAAATACCCCCTTTCTTCAAAAAGAGAAGCTTAAACTCGCCAATGAGTGACCGTAGATCTGAAACCTAGAGAAGGTGATAACGTATCACCAACAAGTTCTCAAGAGATTGAAACTTGTAGTGCGAGCGGAGCAAATTTCGGAAATAGTTCGTCGAACACGAGAGTAGGAACACGAGAAACAAATTTCCTACCAAAAGCAGAAAAATTCCTCCAACCTGAATCCTCCAAAATGATTTTTCAACCTAATACGTCCCATCAAAGAACCACTTTCCGAAACAATATAAATCATGACACCGCGAGACCCGCTCTCATTATTTTTCTGCTCTTATTACGTGTTCGGTTCTGCTTCTCAATCAGTCAGTCATTTTCGCAGTCTACCAGTTACCTTCATTACAATCTATATTCAATCAGTCAGTCATGTACACGGTTTCATCATGTATAAAGTTTTATACATTAAATAGTTTCTGCTTAAAAAAAAAAAAATAAAAAATAAAAAAATAAAAAAATAAAAATCTTAGAGTTCGTGCGCGACCTTTTAGTCGAGTGATAAACCTCACCATCTCTTTGGGCTCCGACATCTGATGCAAACACTCCTACAGCAGAAAATTGTAAGTCTTATGGATTATCATTTATTTGTCCCGAAATTAAACTAATTCGCTTAAGAGTAAATAATTCAAATAATGTTCTTTTAAATGTCATTAAAATCAATCGACGGAACAGACAATTTCCGCACTCAACACTCCCTCTTCCTAAAAGTCCTTTCCCAGGCAGCAACCAAGTATTTACATCCCGGTACTACTTCCTCGATCCACCTTACTCATATTTCGTTCCCGTCTTAGAATTCTTATACAACCTCTTCTCACGAAATCAAAAATGCTATTACCGGCCAACCTTCTCACTCGTTCGTTTCAGTGTTTCTTCCAAATTCCGCCTATACATATTTAATTAGTTCTGATGAAATTCTTTTATAACCTTTTTCTTCCTTCCTCCATTACTATACGCGAGATAGAAAAAAAAATTAGTCAGTATTGCTTTTTTGTAATTGTACTGTAATTCTATTGAACCTTGTAATGCGTTAAATTTAGATTAGTAATATTTAGTAATAATAAACAATGTTATTAAATTTTTATCTCTCTTTCATTCTCTAAATTTTAAAACCCTGAGACTTCGTAGTAGTTAGCTTTGCCTTTTCAAGGATCGCACGTAGTCTAGTCCTGAGTTAAAAGGATTAGAGTCCTTGACTCGAAATTTGGACTGACGACCGCTCGTAGGAAATAGGTCATAGCGTCCTTACAAGATGTTGACCCATATTCCTAGACAAGCACAAAGAGGTGCGTTCGACTTGCGATACTCGCCTCTGTATGGATACCTGCGAGACAAGAGTCTGACCGTCCTTCCAAGTACTCTCCATATTTCTGCTCCTTTTTTTTTCCAATAGGATCATAATTTAAAATTTCCAAGGGTTTGGAGGTAACACCGCATTATTAGTTTCTTATTCTTAGGCCCGGTGCACCAACATTACTTTGATTTTAAGCTTTAAATTCTTCCTATCTCGTTTTAAAACTGAAAAGAGATAGCAACAAAGAAAGTTTTAAGCTTAAAATTAAAGTAACGTTGGTGCAACCGGGCCTTAATTACTTAAATTTTAACAGCGAATTTCCATAAGCGCCGACCGTCTTTAATATCTCGTCAGTGATACTGGCCATAGAGTCGTATTAGCATCTTAAGACATTACTTAAGACAATCTTAAAATATCGATTAAAGAACTAAAACTAAATACCGACTAAATACCGACTAAATACCAATAGTGTGTTCAGTTTCGGTAAACCACGCCCTTTTTGCGAGTCGGGGTACCGTTCAGTCGTGTTCCTATAATAAGGCTGGAGTTCCATGAGGTGTATTTACCGCATATCGCGTAACCGCGTAACCAATCAGAAGTGATCCGCTATTGTTTCGCGTTTTACTGATTATTGATTGGTTACGTGGTTACGCGATACGCGGCAAATACGCTTCATGAGACTCCAGCCTATTGCCTCCGGCACACCAGTGCGATGTTTGTCGCGCGCGATACGCCATATTCAATAAGTATACAGCTTCATTGATGTCTATTTTTATTCTAAAAGTATACTCTCATTGGATATCGTGTATCACGCCCGACGAACATCGCGTTGGTGTACCGGAGCCATAAGGCTGCTTTCACACGCAACATAACTTGCGTAAGCGTAACTTGCGTCAACCAATCAAATCGTATCAAATTGTATCAGTTACTATGCGTTATTTTAGTTGAGATGATTTGATTGGCTGACTCAAGTTACGCTGACGCAAGTTATGGTGCATGTGAAAGCAGCCTAAGAGTTAGGACAATGTAGTCGTAACTTTTGATTGATTGTTAAAATTCACCATATGTAATAGTCAACCGCTAGTTTTATGGCTGCGTTCGGGGAGCGCGCTATCAATGCTATTTGTGTCATATTAATCTTGTTTCATTTGAAGCTTATTCTATAATATAATGTGCTCTTTGTTTCTTGTTTCTTGTTTTTTACTTTTTGCTTTTTTCTTCTTTGCAACTGTTTTATCAACAATTGTATTTCTTGCTGTATGTTTCTTGTTTCTTTCGAAGTTCATTAACTTTTATCTCGGATGATATAAAACAAAAACCGGATAAGAAGTAAAAAGAAAAGATGTAAAAAAATAGCAAAAAGCAGAAAACAGAAAATAAAAAGCACATAGTAGAATAGGATTAATGGACGATGAAGAGTGACACAAACAGTGTTAATAGCGTCTCCCCTAACCCAGTCCAAATGAATTGCAATAGCCAACACAACCGCGAGTTACAAGTAAATTGCAGAAAGTCATGTATTTAATTGATATTATGCTTCATGTTTTTGTTATTATCTAGCGCTGGCAGTATAACATTTACACGAAGTTTGTTAAAGAATGTTACTTCTAACCATACCATGCTCATTTAATTGAAGCTCATTGAGCTATATGTGTTTGACGTTTCATATTATTTTCTATATCGTCTATATTTCTGTAGTAGTATTTGGCTATTTGTGTCTATAGCTTCTGTAGTATTTAACTATTATTAATGGTGACGGTTTGTCTTAACTCCTATTACAGAAATCGTTCAATAGAGTTCCTCTAGTAAGGAGTTAAATCATAAGAGGTACCGATCTCTGATTGATCAGATTTTGAATCCCTTTAAACGCCGCCATTTGCAGATACTTTCGATGTGATGATAAAGCTGTGAATTGGTGTGAGCAACTGTTTCATGGTGTAGAAGGTGCGAACGTGAAATCGGACTATATATCAACTGTCAACCATGGTAGAATTGTTTGTGGCCATCCGGCATTGGCGTCTTTATGTCTTAACTTTTACTAAAGGAACTCTACCATTCAGATCCTAGGCCTGCCATTTGCGAAGAAATAAATGAGATTGCGACTAAATCTTCGTCACATTCCGCTATGTACGGCTTTTTATCTCTTCATTTCGGAGCAACGTTTTACTGAGACGCAGACTTGCGTACTGCAATGGTATCAGCTCCAATTACCCTGTTTAACAATTTCGATTGAAATTCTGATAGAAACTAATTAAATCCGATAGAAATGTAATGGGAATCGCATCAATGGGAAACGTAAATTTATCCGATTGAAAATTAATAAGATTCAATAGGATTTCTATTTTCTATAAAAAATTGATAGGCTTTTGTCCAAAGCGTTGGTCGTTAATCGGATTTAATAAGATATAATAATTGCGATTTTCAGAATATTAAATAGAATTTAATTGGTCATCCTATTGTACATATTCAATGGGTTTTAAACAGAAGATTTAAATGATGAAGTTCAATAGGATTGCATCAGACTTCACACGAGTAGTGTTCAATGGGTTTCAATCGAAAAATTGGGCGCGTTCAAGTCTACAAAGCGGCTAAGTCTGCTTGCCGAGCAATTAAATATGATTGGTTGGATCCACAGTAGGAACTAATTATGCTTGTTCGCTCGGTAAATATGCCTAGCCGCTTTGTCGTCTTGAACTTGCCAATTGCTTCGACTGAATTCAGTAGGATATTGTGGTGATCGAGCAGACATTTCGCGTCACAAACCGTGCACGCGTATAGCTGATCGCGCGCACGCGACCGCGCGCTCGCCCAACACTAATTAGCGGAGCTTCGCGCCGCGCTCGCCAGAGACGAGCTCGAGCGAGAACTCGCGTTTAAGATCCCACCAGACGGATATATTAGGAGACACACGATAACCCCAGCCAGAACCGCGTTGGGATATTCTTCGTTGAGCTAGCCTGATGTTTCTGGATCGCTTGCTGCGCTAGTGTTACCTTGAGTTGTCCTGTGCGTATTTATCGATTGAAATCTCGCCGAACCATCACATTGGAGAATACAGTGGAAGCATCTCAACTCATCAATATTGAACTTCCCTCTAACTTAGAGAGAGTAATAGGACGAAGCTGCCTCAAAAGAGATTAGTAGAAGAACATCTTGACGATGAATGCGCGTCTGACAAAATCCTAAAGCTGCATAAACCTATACCTGAGAATAGTCAAAGTACGATACCTTTAAAAAATAGATTTCAGTGTTTAGCAGACACTATAGAGTTGCACGATGACGCTTCTTCGCATGACTGACGATTTGCACGCAGATAGCGATAACCATAATTCGCCTCCTTCTAATGCAGTAACTAATAAAACTTCTCACGAGCGGAAACCACCTCCGATATATCTTGCTTCCAGGATTAGCGATTTTATCGGTTTCTCTAAACAAATCAAAGTGATTTAACGTAGGTGATAATTTTTATATTAAGTATCTAGGAAATCAAATTAAATTACAATTTTATAAAACAAGTGACTTTTTAGAATTCAAGAAAATGGCTATTTCTAATAAATTGTTATTTCACACATATTCTCTGCCAGATGATAAAACAATAATAGTCACTTTAAAGGGGTATAACACCTTTGCGGCTTCAAAAAATACAAAAATTTTTTATTGGCTTAAATGATACTTTAAGATGTCTAGAATATGATCCCATTAACGCCTAAGCGATCTTGAATTTATTTCACGTCGAAAACAGCTATGCTTGTGTGTTACCTCTAGCGCGGGGAGAGGGCCTCGGGGCACTCACCGAGCTCGCTGCCTTTCTCTTGTGTTTGTCAAGTATTTCAGGTTTCCTAATAGTTTGGGATAGTACATATGTTAGATGTCGCTTATAACTATTTCCACAGAAATACCTATTATTTCAGTAGTATATAATATTTTTTTCATGCGTGAATGAGTATTTACTGCAGACACGTGCGATTTTTAGGCGAAAATTCGATTTTTTTTTCAAAGTCGCGCCATTTTCTCAAAAATTGATATTTTTTAAAATCCACCGGTACTACCTTAGCCAAACTATCACAGATTAAGAACCAATTTGTATTTTTGCTTTAGGTCACTCCAGTCAGCCACAATCGTGTACACCAGCAAGACATACGCGACGCTAGCGGCCTCTTTTGATGGCGTTTATTTTATAAACCATGATGATTTTTCAAAAACAAAAAATATGTTCAGTGTCTTTAATATGTAAATAAAAAAGCCCAAAAATCCGATTTTGAATTGCGCACTTCTTTGTATGTAAAAAAAAATCTTGAAAATGAGGTCGATTTTGGCCGTAAAAGGTGTTATATCCCCTTAACAGGGGTTTCCAATTTACCGAATTTGGATTACTAAAGTTTTGCATGAGCTTGAAACGTTGGATATCAATGTAAATAACTGCATGTATTGTATTTAAACTCTGCTGATAGCTTTAATGCTACGCTACGATAAAATTAATCTGAGTGCTAAATATTCATTAGCCCAATTGAGAAGAGTAAAATTCCTTTTCCACTTAAGGGTATAGTGGGAAAAATATATTAACAATAGAACTACTATACGAGGGCAAGTCATAAATAAGTTTTTAGAAAAACATAGTAAAACACATTTTTTTTTATCGATTCATTTTTATTTCTCAACATAGTCTCCTTTCAGCTCGATACATTTGATCCAACGATTCTCCAACTTTTTCAAGCCGTCCGAATAATATGATTTGTCCAACCCTTCAAAATAAGCTTCTGTTTCGACGATGAGCTGCTCTCTGGTGATGAATCTCTTTCCTCTGAACCATTTCTTCAGGTTTGGAAACAGGAAATAGTCGCAGGGGGCTAAATCTGGCGAATATGATGGATAGGGAAGCAATTCGTAGCGGAATTCGTTGAATTTGGCCATCGGTGCCCGGCACGTAAGAACCCGTGCATTATCTTGATGGAAGAGCACTTTCTTCTTCGCCAAATGGGGATGTTTTTTCTTTAAAATGTTATTGAAACGGTCCAATAAGGCTGCGTAGTAATCGCCATTGATCGTTTGCTTCGGAAGGTAATCGATATGAATTATACCGCGTGCATCCCAAAAAACTGTGGCCATCACCTATCCGGCCGACTTCACGGTCTTCGCCTTCTTCGGAGCTGGTTCACTCGATGAAGTCCATTGTTTTGACTGTTCCTTCGTCTCGGATGCGAAGTAATGGATCCATGTTTCGTCCACAGTAATGAATCGACGCAGAAATTCATTTAGATTACGTTGAAATATCTCCAAACATTGTTTTGAAATCGTCACACAGTCGCGCTTATAGTCCACAGTGAGTAAACGCGGCACCCATCTTGCCTTTTTCATATCCAATTGTTTGTGCAAACTTGAAATCACTGTGCCATGTGATATGCCTGTGGTCTCAACAAGCTCGCGCACTTTCATTCATCAAAACAATATCGTGGATATTGTTTTATCGATGATTTCTGGCGTAGCAGCCTCAATTGGACGTTCCGAACGAGGTCACATAAATGTACGACCATGTTTAAATTCATTCACTCAATTGTATACAGTCGCAAACGCTGCAGATGTGCTATGAACATTATCCAACTCGGCTTTGATTTCTTTCGGCGTTAAACCTTTCATATGTAGATGTTTGATCACTGCACGAAACTCGTTTTTTCCATTTTACAAAAAATACAAAGGTTGTTCGCTTTAATCGTCTACAGAAATGAAATCACGCGATGAATTCCGCTCAAAATTTGACAATAATCAGCTGATAGATGTTACTTGTCAAAAAGTAATATGACATAACACTGCTAGTGCCCTCTGATAGATTTTCTAAGAACTTATTGACTTGCCCTTACAATGTTACCACTGCCAGGCCTTCGGTCGTACATCAAATTGTTTTAAAAGACCAAGATGTGTGAAATGTGGACTTTCACATCTCATTTCTGAATGTAAAAAATTGATGGAAGAGCCTGCTAAGTGCTGCAATTGTGTGGGAGACCAACTTCTCAAAGTGTCCTTCTTACCTTAAATTTATTGAAAAGAAAAAGGCGATTTGCCTGAGTCTGGTAGAAGTGCATTTATGCGATGTTATAGATCAATCAAAGAAAACCATTTATAATGTTTTTTGCAATCTTATCACTTTTCGGACCTATATTAAGGGTGTTATTCTTTCCGGATTGATTGACGTTTACGAGTTTTCGCGGAGCTTGTCCGATCCCTCTTTTCAGTTCTGTCAGACCATTATCAGAACGAGTTTCGCAGATGCCAACCATAGTCGCGATGTGGAGCCGAAGAAAAGAATCGTGGCGTCTGTAGGATATAGCAAGGATCGTGGAACACTACAGCGGATTTCTCTACCTCTCCTCCACGAAGAATGAAACCTCTGAGGATTTTCTTGGCACTTCCGGAAGCAAGGCTCTACAGGATTATATCATTCACGTTTCTGTGGGAGGTACCAGTACTGAGATACCTCCACAATCACTTAAATGTCATATTATCAAGACCACCCAAATGGAGCCACGAAGTGACTCGAGGCACGCAATACTGAAGCCGTACTGACTACACTCTCGGGATGAGAGAAAGTCATTTGATTGACAGCAACGTCAACGTCGCCGATAGCGACTGACATTCGTCGCTGTTGAGTTCTTTTCAAGACTCGGCCTCATCAAACTTAGAATATTAATTCGCAAAGCCAATTCTTGATGTCTTAGCATACACGTTCAATGAATTTTAAAATCGGAAAATTGCTTCGATCAAATTCAATAGAATACTATATCGGTTTTCGAAGCATACACGTTCATTGGGTTTTAAACGGAAAATTGCTTTGATCGAATTCAATAGGATACTATCGGGTTTCCTAGCATACATATACGTTTTAACCGGATCTTCTTGGCTAAGTTCAATAGTTTCACACAAGTGATGTTCAATGAGTTTTAATAGAAAGTTGCTTCGAATTCAATAGGATATTATTGATTTTCGTAACATATAATGGGTTTTAAACGAGTATAAAAAAAATAATTAAATTTTATTGAACGATGAAAATGAATTCCCGATTCAAACTGATAGAATCCTATTAAAACGTATTTCCGATTAAAACTCATTAAACATGTATTATGTTAAAACAATTTAATCATCTTTTAGTCATCTTTTAGTCATTTTTTAAATAACTCTGTGCTCTTTAGTGAGCTTATCATTTATGTTTTTTTCTATCACATACAAAATAATAAAAATAAACAGTCTAATTATAGAAGTGGTTATTGCAGCAATATTTCGCAAAATTTATGCGATATTGCGATCTTGTAATAAAATTTTTTTTTTGCAATGCTTTGTATGTTTGTAGTTTCCACGGTCGTGCCTTTGCTGTAGTTTCTCCCAGGAGTGGTCGGTTGACTGTTACTGCCGCGCTTTGCGGTAACTTTTTTATGGCGCGCGCGCTGTATATAAAGTTAGTACTTAAACACATAACTTAATAAACTTATTTGTTAAACAAGTTAGAATTCGAAACCAAATGATTATTTTGTTTCGGACTATTCATTGTTTATCAATCGCTCCAAAACCTCCTCCGAGTTACACACGTGTTTAAGTAATAATAAGTATCTAGTAAATTTAAATAATTTGAATAATCCTTATTCCTTAAATTCCCAATATGTTTTGATATCTTGCACACCTTTTATTAATAAATATGATAACATTAGCTTTATTGTGTTTGATATCACAATTTTTCTTTTATGTTCTTTTATGTTATGACTTTTTCTCAAGATAATATAACGATACACTTTTTCTTAAGATAATATAACGATACACTTTTTCTTAAGTAGCTCTAATGTATTCACGCGTCAATCCCAACACACACGAACACACACATACATACACACTCATACATACATACATACATACATACGCACGTATGTATATGATGCGCAAAATCCGAGCAGCAACATTTTGGTGCGCATTGGTTGTGGAGGTAATTAAACAAAAATGCATAGGGTGAATAGATAAAGTCTATCCTACTAGTTGTAATAATGATTATAGTTGTAAGAATTGACCAATCACAGTCAAATATTCTTCTCTTTGGCTGTAATTAGTGAATTTTTATAACTACAATCACTTACAACTACGCTTATATTGTACAATTGTAGAATAGGCTTAACTTAATTAATACTCCGCAATAAAAAAATCGTACAAAGCTTTACTTTTTCAATTAGCTAGAAAAAAATTCCTTTACATATGATGAGTATCATGACATTTACGAAAAAAATTTATTGTATCCCATAGAGCGCGTCAAACTATACAATTTTTTAGAGATATAATACAACTTTACTTTTTTAAATACGACTTTTTACGAGGTTATATTTACCTGAAATTATACAAAATTTTGGTATAAATTTATGTCGCGATAATTTTATTGACGAGTGTATTTAATTTAGACCAGTGCAGTTAGCTCGAAAAGACATGGAAATGGTGAAAAATTAAGAACAGGTCGCCGCTAGGTGGAATCGGTAAAAAATAATGAGACGAATGATATATCCAAAATTCAAGCATTTTGTAGTGGGGGAAGGGAGTTGTGGGGGGGTTTTTAGGGAGTAAAAGTGGTTTTTCGCTATTTCCGGCGAAACTATGCCTCCGATCGGAAAATGTTGTGTGGCAATGTTGTAGATATTGAAAAGATCTACAACTTTTGTATATATAATTTTTGCACATAACCTCAAAATTTTTGAGATAAATTGAAAAAACCGGTTTTTTCGTTTTTATTTTTTTTCTTCTGCAAAAAACATTTTTTTTTCACCATATTTGATGGAAACGTACTTTTTTATGGTCCAAACAAGCTATAATTTTTCGGAATAAAAATATTAATTTTTTAATTAATATACATCGAAAAAATGAATATTTTTATTCCGAAAAATTACAGCTTGTTTGGACCATAAAAAGGTACGTTTCCATCAAATATGGTGAAAAAAAAATGTTTTTTGTACAAGAAAAAAATAAAAACGAAAAAACCGGTTTTTTCAATTTATCTCAAAAATTTTGAGGTTATGTGCAAAAATTATATATACAAAAGTTGTAGATCTTTTCAATATCTACAACATTGCCACACAACATTTTCCGATCGGAGGCATAGTTTCGCCGGAAATAGCGAAAAACCACTCTTACCCCCTAAAAACCCCCCCACAACCCCCTTCCCCGACTACAAAATGCTTTAATTTTGGATATATCATTCGTCTCATTATTTTTTACCGATTACACCTAGTGGCGACCTGTTCTTAATTTTTCACCTACATTATGCTATCTGCACTGGTCTAATTATATAGAAGCACCTTAATGATGTTGTAAGCAATCTATATAATTTTCAAATTCTAAAACGTAGTTCGCAAATACTGACGCAGAATCTGGAGACATGATAGTATTCTGGCGCTATCATGATCATCATATGCAAGATATACGCAGAAAACCAACCGCACACAATGAGAAAACAAATGTAAATTTTCATTCTGCGTTTGTGTTTGCGAACTATGTTTTGCGATTTGCGAATTGTGTAGAGGCATCTTTATGAACAGATTTTGACATTGATTTAATTTGACGAAGATTTCGATAATATTGATATTTTAATGTAAGAAATATCGTTACAAATGTTGTGCTAATATTGAATCAATATTTTAAATCATTGAATTATACATTGCGACATGTAAATTTAACGTCGAAAAAAACATTGCAAAAACGGTCCGTTGAAGTAATCTTTTGCAGATGTTGCAATAATATATTCAGGAATGTTGATTCAACATTTATTCAGCATCATATAAACTTCCAAGAATATTATATTAGGTTTCTGAATTAGGTTTCTGAGTTTTTGTACAAAACTAAACGGTAATATGTTCAAATACTTGTATATTTCATTTACTTTCATCTTGGAGCCTTAGGGGCTCTTCACTTAGAAATATTTTTGTTTTATATATGAGGGGTGTTCAAAAAGTAAGTTTCCCTGCTCCGGGAAAAAAGCAAAACACAATTTTTAGGTTAAAGTAACATATGTATTTATTGTTTGACTTATAAACTATTTTTCTACATAGTCCCCTTGGACTTGAATACATTTTTTATATCTGTTCTGAAGCTTTGACAAACCTAGTTTATAAAAATCCGTGCCCTGTTTTTTAAAGAATAATTTAACAAAGTCTTACACTTCATCATTTGAATTGAACTTTTGAAGTGACTTTTATCTTTTTCCTAAGTTAAAGGAAAGTTTGGGTGGCCATCACTTCAATTCAAATTGCTTTTTTCCCGGAGCAGGGAAACTTACTTTTTGAACACCCTCGTAGTTAAAGAAATCTTATAATACTGCGTCTTTTATTCCATTTCTATATAACTTTTTTTAAAGAAATATTACTCTGCTGCGTTTAGTAGCGGTACTGTTCCAGAGCTTTAATGTTAATTTGTTTAATGTTGTTGCAACATGATAAGCAACATCAACAATCAATATGGAAAAATTAATATTTAACGTTAAAAAAAACATTTTAACATTTAATTACTTTTTCGATGTTTTGTGCTGTATTTATGAAATATTTGGAAAAATATTAAAATAGTTTTACATTTTTTAAATGTTAGAAAATATTGTTATATATGTGTGTGTGTGTGTGTGTGTGTGTGTGTGTGTGTAATAGATAATATTTTATGATATTTATAAAATATTATATGAGAACATTGATAAAATGCATATAAAATCAGTATTTCAAAATAGTTTTGTTTACTTGTAATTAGTTGTTAATGTAATTAGTTGTTTCTCACTTTTTGCTGGAATCGCGCTATTTTTCTAGATTTTTCTTTATTTTTTTGAAGAATACTTTTTTGCATCGTGCGAAGTTAAATATTTCTGTTTAATAACATTGATATTCCTAATTTAAATGTAAATTTCAAAGTTGATTTTTATTCTCATTTTTCTATTACATTTCCATACACTCATATCATTAATACTATTTATTCATTTTTATTTTGTTTGATTAATATATTTTTCTCTTTCTTTCGAATTATCATCTCGTAGCGAACTGTACTCTGACATCGAGCCGATGCTGTTGGCTTTTTACGCCGACGCCATCGACACTGCCGACGTCGCCAACGCCGACGCCGACGCCGACGCCGACGCCGACGCCGACGCCGACGCCGACGCCGACGCCGACGCCGACGCCGACGCCGACGCCGACGCCGACGCTGACGCCGACGCCGACACCGATTCCAATGCCGACGCAGTGTTCATGGTTTCGGGTCGACGTAGTCTGAAGCTCGGCGTCTTTGGACATAAGGGAGCTAAAACGAGTTGAAGCATTGAGAATTTTTTCGTTACATTGTCATCGTATTCTTTAACTTGATTGCAGAAACAATATTAAAATTAAACGCAGCAAAGAAAAAGGAGTGAAAAAAGAAAGAGAGAAGTGCAACTCATTAATAAAGATAAAGAGAAATAAACAGAGGCAGAAAAGAGAAAATAATAAAAAATCAAAAGAGAGAGAGAGAGAGAGAGAGAGAGAGAAATCTAAAAAGAGAAAAATTTAAAGAACATCCTTGCAAGGTATTTTTCGAAAGAAGAAAGGCATCGAAAAAGAAGGAGAGAAAAAATCATACAAAAATATATTTGATGTTACGAGAAAATTCTACTTGAATATTCGGAAATCAAGATTATCTGAAATTGNGAGAGAGAGAGAGAGAGAGAGAGAGGGAGAGAGAGAGAGAGAGAGAGAGAGCCAAAACTCGAAATTGAAAAGTTTGTAATTTGTGGCTGCTGCGGTTAGGTAGGATGCGTGTACTTGGGTGCGGCGTCTCGTCACCACCCGACAAACGACAGTTTAGTAGTATCAACAGCATCTGTAATACCATCGTTAACGGCAAACTTGTCTGTGCTGAGAACGACAGTCCTGCGGAAATATTTCTCGAGAGCGCGAGAGATAGTGAGAGAATCGTTAAAGACAGCGAATTCTTACAGAGCTTGAGAACTCAGTACGATTGCATTACCACCATCACCACCGTCACTGTATCGTCCGAAACTTCCTCGATATCTCGCGAGAGAAGAAAGTTTCTTCAATCCACGTGCTTCACCTTTGACAACTCGCGACAGCAATCGTATAACTATACATTGAGAAGAGCGCGATCCCTGTCATTCGGACGGATCATCGAAAACAGAGAAATTCAAATTTTGTCTGGTTCCAGGCTTAGTTTGGACAATTAGTCCAAACTAATTGTAAGTTTATATTCGTTATGATAATCATGAATTTCATTGAATTTGGGTGTTAAAACGCGGAGTCAAACATTGGCGGCAAGTTGAATCAATTCCAGCCTGAAGAGTTCAGACAACGTTCAGTCTACTCATGTTCATCCCGGACACTCTGAGGAGCTGCATGGTGGAACCGGATATTTCAACTTATCTACAAGCTCCTTCCGTCGGACAGGTGCTTAGTTTTTCGAAATATTTCATTTATGTTTGTTAATCGCGTAAAAATAATTCGATTTTGCTATTTCGTGCATGTGCATTTGTCAAAGTTCCCTGCATTTGCTTCATTAATTGACAGTTTTTAAATATCAATAGCAAGATATTGTTGTTAGTTAAACTGGTAGTTTATAGTTATTTAGATAATATCTATAATTTCTTACATTGAAGGAAAACATCATAAAGTGATTATGTGAGTATACTTTAAACGCGTGTATTTTGGTGTTCCGTCCTTATTTACTTAACTGATTCCTCCTATCTTGCAATATATTTTATGATATACTGAGAAAAATGTTTGATTGAAAATGGACAAACCAGAAGATTCTAATATTATATCAATCAAAATTGCAATTATCTCAACTTAGTCTAATCAGAAAATTTTCTGGTTAGATCTACTAACATTCTAATTGAGATAATCGGAATTTTGATTGAATTATCTGATTTAATCAGAATTTTTTGATTTGTCCATTTTTAACCAAATATTTTATTCAGTGTACACACGTAATTTTTTACGATTTAGCTCCAATTATAATCTCCGCGTATTATGATTAATTTGAGCGACATAAACTTTATATGTTACATACATATATATTTTATATATTTATATATAAACATACACGCACACATGCACATACGCGCGCGCGTGTACGTGTGTATACATATACATACACTATCAATTTCGTAAAAAATTCGCAAGAGATAAAAATCATTAATTTTCTTCTCATAGAACTCTAAGAATTTTTAAAAAATTTTTTATCAATTTTTTAGTACTGCAGTTTCTTATTTTTACCACCATAAGAAAATAAAAAATTCTGAAAAAAATTTGAAAATATTCTCAGAACTTTATAAGAAGAAAATAAACATTTTTTATCTCTTGCTGTTTTTTTTGTAAAGTTGATAGTATTTGAGTAAAAAAAATTGAAAATCAATATTTAGCGATTTTTAGCAATTAATATCTCATTAACCATTGCGAAAATTGTAAAATGGTACAGGACTTTTCGACTCAGTCTAGTTTAGTCTATCGCTTTACCTGTTCAGGATAGATGATGCCAAATTTTAGGGACACCCTGTATATATTGAAATGCAAATTTCTCTGAAATTTAACTAATCAGCTAAATCTCGTTGTTTGATAAAACATTTTAAAGTAAAAAGGAAAAAGAGGTATGATTACCAACGGGAATACAGAATTGCTTGATGTCACGTTGCATCGCGTCGCATCATTTCGAGGGCAAATCTAGTAAGCTAGGACAGGGGCTATTAATAACTGTTTAGGATACCGTACCTGGCTGCCGAGCGCGCGGTACCGTCCGCGTCTCGACGACCGGCGTCTCAGTGTCGTCGCGACGACCGACGTTACATTCGTCGTTCCGTCAGGTCGTATACGAGTTCGTGGAATTCGAAAGTCCTTCCACGTAATTGCGATCGACTTGTTTTTAATAGCCGAAGTGTTGATTCGAGCTCAAAAAAAGAAGTTATTTCGGCAGTCATTTTGTTATCTCCAACTAGATTTTATCGTATCAAAACTGAGGCACTTTAAAACTTATTCATCTAGTTACGCTTCGTCGTGATATTTTAACACCGAAATAGTGTAGTGCAACGTACTTCTCGAAAGAATATGAGAAGATTATACTATGCGCTTCATATAGTGCCAGATGCTTGACCGATACGAATTCTTGTTATTTGAATCTGAGTGGATATATCAATGTGTTAATTGTATATACATTTGGTTTCATCGATTGTTCGTTATTATATTTTTTATGCCGATCGTTTCATTTTTGTCGTATGCTTTTCTATCGAATCGATACTCTCAACGCGTTATTTACCGTAGAGATATTGTGTAAACGATTTTCGAGGCTTCGTTACACACATACACACACACACACACACACACCACACGCGCGCGCACACACGCACACACACACACGCACACACACACGCGCGCGCACACACGCACACACCCACACACACACGCACGCACACACGCACACACGCACACACACACACGCACACACACGCACGCACGCACACACACACGCACGCACACACACGCACACACACACACACGCACACACACACACGCACACACACACACGCACACGCACACACGCACACGCACACACGCACACACACACACGCACACGCACACACACACACCACATATCACTTGCTGTTTATTACGTTTAGACAGAGATTTGAATTTTTTGTTTTTATGATTTCTGCAACCTGAAAAATTAACTTGATATTTTGGAATGTCAATTGTGATTCGTGAATTTTTTTGAACAAGTTGCGCCACGCAATATTGCGGGAATAAAGACAGAAGAGAAGAAGGAGAAGGAGAAGAAGGAGGAGGAGAAAACGGTGGTGGCGGAAGAGAAGAAGGAGGAGAAGGTGAAGGACTCTAATTTGAGTTCGCAAATCGCTCGTACCTGACAATGGTACGTTTTCCGTGTGACCATCGTTTTCCGGGAGTGATTCACTTTGCGCTTCTTTTCGCTTGGCTGTTCATCGATTTTTGGCATGAATTTTTTTCGCTTAAGGAGTAACTTAGAGTAACAAAAAAGAGATAGATGAAATAGAAAAAAAAGAAAAAAAAGACAAGAGGACGCGTTGGAATTGTTTCCTTTAGGTTTTTCGTTTGTATATATAATTTCCTTAAATATATTCTAAAATTTGGCGCGTGTTCTTCCCGGTTTTTTAATCCCAACAGTAGTAATAACGAGATTGTTTTGTGTTTCTGATTTTCATCTGTTTTTGAAAATAAGTAACAACATTACATAGCAAATGAATGTGCATATAAATACGCGTCCATCGTACGTTTGTAAACCGTCCGTGAGTGACGGTCTCATGTCCCAGAGTTGAGTTTATTTTTCATTATTTTATTCGTATGTTCATTTTTTTGTTTACTTATTCATCCTCTTGTCTGATAATGGAATATGTTTGACAGGCGCTTATCCATTATCTGATGAGACGTCAAAAAAAAAGCGCGAATCATAGATGTATCTCTTCTCCTTCGATTTTTTCCCCTCTTTTTATTGCTTTGTCAAATATCTTAAGAATCAGACAAGATTATTAGAGCTTTCGACGTCTTAAAATTTAAAGTATGGCAAGTTTAGAAAAGCTCTTTCAAAACTGTAAGTAAAATTTAATAATGATGATTTGGGATTTTGTTTGAGAAAGGAACATTGTCCCGCTTTTAATATTAGACACGTTGCTTCAAGAAGACAATCGTTTAACAAATATCAAAATGACTCTACATATGCGGTAACAATGGTCAGTAAAAGTTATGCGCGATATTATTGTACGAATTATTCAGAAAATGTAGAATATATGAACATAATTTACGGCGTTTACAAAGCTGATTCTTCGACGGTGTAAGATTTTTGGTCAAAAGTGCGGATAAATATGTTTGTCAAATAATTGGAAAATACATAAGGAGGAAGAAGAGTGCGCGAGCGCGAATCGAAGAAGTTTTAGAGTTCAAAAGATTTTTGACTGTTGATTCTTGAGTGTGCTCAGCTGATTGCGTGGAAGATTTAAAGTTATAAGGAAGTTCGATCACTTCTTCTCGAGAATAGATGACTCTCGGTACTGATGACAGCTGTGAGCAATTCGCAACTGTGCCGTAGAGGAGTATTGGGATTTTCGCAATCATTACCCCGAGGATCCTTGTTTCTAATAACTGGACACTGACAGGAGGGACGGACAGACGGTAGTGTTACAGCGGCTACAGTGTTTGTGAATACTCGATGGTTTGTGTATGATGGTTTGTTTTTAGTAATATGTTTGTAGACAAATATTCAAGATATATAGATTCATAATATATAGATAATAATGAAAAGATTCTAATCTTTATTATAAATATGAA
>JAANIC010003060.1:725340-747415 GCA_017607545.1 Acromyrmex charruanus | reverse complement strand
TATATACATATATACATAAATATTCCATATTATAAAATATACATAAATATAAATATCAGACTGCTGCTCGCACTGATGAAGTGAACTTCAAATGAACACGTTCATGAAACTTAGCATTCCAAGAATGGATATGAATACATAGACAACTCGCGAAACACATTGATTCTATATAAAAAGTACCCGCGGAAACCTCAAAAGTATTATACATAAATTGTCATAAATTATTCCATTATTGCATTATATGAGTCTCAGTTTATGTGAGTCAGTTTTTTGAATATTTATTAATTCGTATAACTTTATTACTGCTATCTATCACTTCAATTTTTTTCCGCTATTTATTTTTGCTTTGCTATTGATTAAAGCTTTTTTGATAAAGTTAAGTGAAGCATATTATTCTTTAAAACGTATCACTAAATGATATACTTTTTTAAAATCACAAGTAAGTGATTTTTTTTAATAACTTATTTTTCTATCAATTTTAGCTAACTAAAAACTTTAAAGAATTATATAGAGAGATTATATTCATTAAAAGAAACGATGATAGATCTCATATTATCTTTATTATATAACGAGATAAATAACATATATTTATCTATTTTGTTGACAAACATATTTCAAAATGTATTAAATTAATCTCAATTGAATTAGTAGTTCGGAATGTCATTTGCTCTTGCGTCAATTTTTTCATCGATATCCCCTATTTACAATACTCAGTGTTTTTATATCGACAGTCGAAAGTTGCATGTGTGCTTGAAAGCGAATTTCGAACTGTGAGATGCAAAAGCTTAATAAACGACATGAATATGCACAATCCTATGAAAAGAATAAATATTATATGTTTGCAGGATGAATTCCATCCATTTATCGAAGCTCTTCTACCATTCGTGAAGTCCTTCTCGTATACATGGTTCAACTTACAAGCTGCCAAAAGGCGATACTATAAGAAACACGAAAAGCGAATGAGTTTAGAAGAAGAACGTCAGTGTAAGGAGGAACTTCAGGTAAGAGATTATTTGAAATCAGTTAATAGGCATTCCTCTTTGATTTTTTTTTATATTAATATATGTATATAGAAATTAAACTGTGAGGTGAATAAATCGATTCTCGTTTAACATTTAATTCGTGGCAAAGATTGTATGCGTTTAATAATGAATGCGCGCGCGCACTCATTATTAAACGATTATAAACCTTAAAGCTGTATAATATCAGTAAAAGTAAATGCCAAAAAATTAGCCAAAAAAGTCAATATCAGTAAAAAAATTTTTTAGTAGTAAATACATCTTGACATCAATTACAAAAAACAAAATAAATAATTTGACTTATAAATGGTTTACGCAGCGCAATAACTACATTTTGTTGCAATTTTAGATAAATAAATTTTAAACGCATAAATGGATTCAAATAAACTTTTACATAAATATTTATTATAGTTTTATTAGCAAATATAAAAAATTTGATTCGCAGTGTTATTTCTTCAATAAATGTGCAAATAAGTACTACAAAACACGATTTTAAGGTTCAAAGAAAACAAAAAAATTAAATAACTTTAAACCTATAAGAGAATTGTGTTCAAGTTTTATAAAAATACTTAGTAATAATAGAACAATCTATGAAATTTTTATATTTTTGATACTGCTTTGAGATATGACATCCTTAATAAATAGAATTTTTCGATTAATTTTCTTCTCTAATGACCCATCGTCATTCTCATTCGATGATACCACAATTGGACGTGATATTGTTGCTAATGCTATTGTTGCTTCTCTTCATCCATCTTCGTTCACGACAGAGTTCGATCAATATTTTAATTTCGCGATGTTGCAGTATTTAGTGGAAGAGTGATCGGCATTAATTAGTGGCGCATAAGTGCTTCTTCTTCCTCTATTTTTAGTGTATTCGTCCTATTTCTAAAAACATGTGAAGAATGAGTCTCACGCAAATTCACATTTTGTTAATTGTAAGCAAAAAAATCTACATTTAACAATAAATTCATGAGACGAAATATCTTTTTAGAGTGAGCCATCAGATAAAATTTTATCTAAATTACGTTAAATTTGTCTACGCAATTATATTCTGTCTATGAACATGAATGAAAATAAAAAAATCATTGGCTAATAAACAAAATATAATGCTAAAATGTAGAAATACTGGAATAATGTAGTTTATAGGATAACGTGACTACATTTCAAGAAATCAAAATATATAGTTTTGTTTTCTTCTTTTCTTTTAAAATTACTTTTAAAAATGATAAATTAATAGATGATAAAATAATGTATATATATATATATATATATATATATATATATATATAAAATTACAAGATAGTTTACAGCTGATCAAAAGCTAGTTCTTTTCGATAGAAGGGTGTTCGTTTGCTCCTAAATTTAATTAGACTACTCAGCTGAAACGAGGGAGAGAAATACTTTTGAATTTTGACACAGGATTGCAAATGTTACGAAACAATTTCTCTTAAGGTGACTAATTGTCAAAAAGTAAAGCGAAAAAGTAAGTGATCGAAAGATATGATAATTTTATGTAACTGTTGATTTAATTTGATTGTTTTGCTAAAAGTGAGATATATATCTTCGTATATACGTCATTATTTGATTGCATTGCAACTTTTCAATCACATAACATTTATATTTTGTAAGCGTAATAATGCTGCACAATATAAATTGCAGACAAAAATTCGGGAATAAGAGGGACATGGATGGATAATAATGAGAGATACGAGTCGGACTATGCGCGACGCGTTTGTCGTTTAATTTCGAGACAGGCCGCAGTACGATATCGACTACTTCACTTTGGGTGTAGGGCGCTGTGAGGGATTGAGACAAGCAAATAGCATGAGTAAGAGATAGGAAATCAGAGTGAAAGAAAGAGAACATAAACGATAGACGGATAGATGAGGATAAACTAAAGTAGAAGAGAGTACGGTGTAGTGCGGTGCGCCGTTTCCTGGAGCGTCGCTTGCAAGAGGAGAGAAGAGCGTACGTATGCGAGGAGAATACATGTGTGTGTGTGTGTGTGTGTGTGTGTGTGTGCGCGCGCGCGCGCGTGTGTGTGTAACTTTGGAAGGGAGTGGTGAATCGAAAGAGTTCTCTCATGCGAAAGGAGTAAAGCGATCGGAAGGATCTAGAGTGAGAGTGAGAGTAAGAATGAGTGAGCGAGTGTGTGCGCGCGAGTTATGTGTGTGTATGTATGTATGTATGTGAAGAAGCTAAAGGGGAGAAGCATCACATCCATGAGAAGTCCGCTATGTGAATGTCGCACACCGAGTTTTCGGCAATGGGAATGAGTTGGGAGAGGGTGGGAGGGTCTGTCGGTTGGGGTGGTCGAATAATGGTGTTGGAGGACATAGACATGTAGCGCATACGCCGTCGCGACGGAGGCTGCGGCTACGTGGCGCCTACCAACCACCATCTATAATCTCTATGCAGATATCGATTTTCTACTGTATTTCCTAAATTTATGCAAACCAGTAGCGCACTACGTTTTCTACCGTACTACTTGTCACTCATATTGTCTCTTTTTCAGCTTGTTAATCGAAAATTATAAGTAACATAATGAATTCGGTTTGATAGATTTTATGTTTCGTAATTATCATTCGTCCAAAGGGAATAGTAACGTACCAATCGTCTGCGTTTGCGTTATTGCGAAATTAATTGCTTGAATGAAACAGATTGTTTTTCAACCAAAATTCTTGATAATATATGCTGTACTAAAATGAATTTCAATATATTTGTTGTTTTTTACATCGTCCGATTATCTGATGTATTATTGGATAATTTGTATAGGATAACTGTTCCAATTATTGTGCCTGTTAGTGTGGTTTTATATTTCGATAAGTCATAAAGAAAACTAGCATGAATAAATAAGAAAAAATATTTTTTCTTGTTAAGTTAAATTATTAATGTATACGATACCGAAGATAATATTTTATTTTTTGAATATTACAGTATTTTAAATATTTTTCAAAAGATACGAGGAATTTATATGAATCCAGTAACGTACCGCAAGATTTTAAGCTTGTACCTATTAATGTGCCCTGTATTGGAGCTGAGAACGTTGTGTTATGAGTGTACATTGAAATAAATATAATTGAAATAATGATTTATGTAATATTAACTTAAACAATTAGCTTAAATTTATTACCTGTTTTAGTAACTATATGTTAAAATGAGTTAAATGTCGATAGGCACATAAAATGAGGGCACATTAGGACCATTGGCGCATGGAGGACTCACTAATATAGGGACATGTTTTTTATTTTTATCAAAAACATTATGAAGTATTAACATTTTTTAGATTAAAGAAATATTATAAGAAAAAGAAATAGTTGAAAAACAGATATTGATTGCAAGCGGATAAAATTAAAGCTACAATATTTAATAATTAATTCAGTAATGAACAAGTTGACTAAAAGGCATATTAATACGGAACAGTTACCCTAATTGGATGTTTTAAGGCATTTTGTTATTTGGCCGGTAATTAGAAGGTTTCAAATAAATAAATAAAAAGTGATATAAATATACAGATATTGATAACAAAAACATACACCACATGTTGGATTTTCATAGTAAAAAGTCATATATATTTAAAATCTTGATATAAAATTTTACATAAACGTTTTGGCCAAAATTTGGCCATCTTCAATATGCCACTAATGAGTCATAAATATAATAAAAACTCTCTCTCTGTATAAAAGTCAATTAACATAACGCATATTTATGAAATTAACAAAATGTCAATAATATATAATATATATATATATTANTCCTAAATTTATGCAAACCAGTAGCGCACTACGTTTTCTACCGTACTACTTGTCACTCATATTGTCTCTTTTTCAGCTTGTTAATCGAAAATTATAAGTAACATAATGAATTCGGTTTGATAGATTTTATGTTTCGTAATTATCATTCGTCCAAAGGGAATAGTAACGTACCAATCGTCTGCGTTTGCGTTATTGCGAAATTAATTGCTTGAATGAAACAGATTGTTTTTCAACCAAAATTCTTGATAATATATGCTGTACTAAAATGAATTTCAATATATTTGTTGTTTTTTACATCGTCCGATTATCTGATGTATTATTGGATAATTTGTATAGGATAACTGTTCCAATTATTGTGCCTGTTAGTGTGGTTTTATATTTCGATAAGTCATAAAGAAAACTAGCATGAATAAATAAGAAAAAATATTTTTTCTTGTTAAGTTAAATTATTAATGTATACGATACCGAAGATAATATTTTATTTTTTGAATATTACAGTATTTTAAATATTTTTCAAAAGATACGAGGAATTTATATGAATCCAGTAACGTACCGCAAGATTTTAAGCTTGTACCTATTAATGTGCCCTGTATTGGAGCTGAGAACGTTGTGTTATGAGTGTACATTGAAATAAATATAATTGAAATAATGATTTATGTAATATTAACTTAAACAATTAGCTTAAATTTATTACCTGTTTTAGTAACTATATGTTAAAATGAGTTAAATGTCGATAGGCACATAAAATGAGGGCACATTAGGACCATTGGCGCATGGAGGACTCACTAATATAGGGACATGTTTTTTATTTTTATCAAAAACATTATGAAGTATTAACATTTTTTAGATTAAAGAAATATTATAAGAAAAAGAAATAGTTGAAAAACAGATATTGATTGCAAGCGGATAAAATTAAAGCTACAATATTTAATAATTAATTCAGTAATGAACAAGTTGACTAAAAGGCATATTAATACGGAACAGTTACCCTAATTGGATGTTTTAAGGCATTTTGTTATTTGGCCGGTAATTAGAAGGTTTCAAATAAATAAATAAAAAGTGATATAAATATACAGATATTGATAACAAAAACATACACCACATGTTGGATTTTCATAGTAAAAAGTCATATATATTTAAAATCTTGATATAAAATTTTACATAAACGTTTTGGCCAAAATTTGGCCATCTTCAATATGCCACTAATGAGTCATAAATATAATAAAAACTCTCTCTCTGTATAAAAGTCAATTAACATAACGCATATTTATGAAATTAACAAAATGTCAATAATATATAATATATATATATATTAGGTGTAGTAAAAAGAAATCCATTATTTTTACTACACCTAATATATATTTAAATATATTTAAATATGTCAAAGATACACGTTAGTAAGAGTTTTAAAGTGAATGAATCTCTTCAATATTATTGTTGTTTTTTTATTATATTTATAACTTTCTTTATATTTATAAATTTTTTAATTATATTTATAACTTATTAATGACACACTGAAAATGGCTAAATTTTGACCGAAACGTTTATGTAAAATTTGATATTATTAACTGAAGCTTTTAAATATATAACTTTTAGCTACGGAAATTCAGTGTGTAGTGTATGCTCTTATTATCATCATTGTTTACAATGTTTCAATAAAATAACTTCGTGTTTTAGTATCACAAAAAATTCTTTTACGCATTCTATTCGTTTTAATATGTTAAACATAAACGAGACGATCCTCTCTTGTGTAGGGTTTGCTATTATATATAATATTAAGAATCTTTATTTAGACCGTGAGAAACATAATCAATACTAAAATTTAAAAATGCCTATTATAATCGAAACTTGATTTTCATTGTTTTTATTATAAATAATTCAATCTTGAATTATTAATTTATACTATATGTATTGCATATATGCTTGCATATATATCATATTGTAGTTTTTTTGAACTGCGTGCTGAATTGTTTTTCTGGACTATAAACGCAATTGAAACTACTCTAGTAATCGCGAATTAAATTGACAAGCAATTTTTAATAATTTAATGCTACAATCAAGCATCATATTATAAAGATGTTAATATGTTGAAAACTATTAATGAAAGATATGGTATATATGCAAGTACATATATAATATAAATTAGTAATTCAAGATTGAATTATTTAAAAGCAATGAAGATCCAACTTCGACCGTAATAGGCAGATAGATTTGTAAATTTGTATTGCTATTATATATTTAAATATAAGTATTGCTATTATATGTTTAAACGAAAATACATTACATGTATATTTAGCATATCTATCTATGAAAAACGTCTTTTCGAATATTTTCATGTTTTCATAATAAACGTTTATTTCTTTATTATGAGTTTAAAAAAATCGGAAATTTTTTGGGGTGTAAAAAAAACGTTTGAGTGTAGTAAAAACGGAAAAAATACGTATATAAAATAACGTATATTAAAACAGTGTATTTGGACAAACGTTTCTGGTAAATTAATATGCTAATTCAACGAGTAAATCTTTACGTCGGCTTATATTATATTATAATATATAACGGCTTTAAAGTGCACTTTAACATGTTAAACTGTAAGAAAATGCAAAAAAAAATCGATTTTTAATTTTATGAAAAAACAAGTTAAAATATTCGACAAGACGATTTTCAGAAGGCTAAATATACGTGTAAATATATTCTCGTTTAAATATGTAATACCAGGTTCTGATTTAAAACACATATATTCGGAAAAACGTTTTTAATAAATGGATATACTAATTATACGTATAAATGTTTACAAGTAAACGTTTTTCTGAAAATAAATATAAACAGATAAACATTTTACACATATCTTCAAAAAACGAAATAAAATCAGAGTTCTACTCTTCTGCAGGGTCATGATTTATGGATCTGAAGGATTATGCGAAACGTATAGATTTATTATTAAGCCAACACAAATTACCAAAACAAATTGATTGTGAGTAAGAACACACTGTGAGAAATTTATAAGCGAATCTCAAAACGCTTATATTCAGTATCTGCGCATGGTTTTGCAATTGTTGAACAAAAATTAAAAAATTGCGAGTGTGTACTGAATTGAGAAGCATAAGACGGGGAAATAAAACGAAAATGTTGCTTCTCAAACTTCCCTTAAAGAAAAACTGACAGACATGTCGACGATTTCAATTTTGATATTTTCGGAGGTTGTATTTGGAATGGAAAAAAAAAACGAATGTCCTAGATATTGTAGATATTACTGGCTTTTGAATCGGACTGATTCGAGAGATAGTAATATCTATAGTAATATCTAGAAGCGTACTAGGTAGATTTCGGAATATTGCTTATAAAGAAATTGTGAAGTCGCTTTGTTTGTATGTAAAAGGTCGACAGACATGGCTGGAAAGTTCGTCAAATTAATAAATATATATTTCTTCCAAACTCTTTCAATCCCACTTGGAATTTTCTTTGTTCTTTTTCAAGTACAATTTATCCTTATCGAACGACAACACAACTTGAGGTGAAATGGTTACGTTGCCCGCGACTTCAAATGCGATGCCTTATTTCGTATTGATATATTAAAGAAAGATCTGGTTTCATTAATTGTAAATCTGCTAGATTCAATCAGTTATTTATTTGAATACCAGTATGTTTATTTGAATCAAAATTCTTGTAAGAATTACCAGAAGATCATTTTTTAATGAAATCTAATACTATTTGCTATCTCTTGTAAAAGTCATAGAGCAATCCTTATAGTATTACACTTTGAATTTTTAAAGATACATACTTTAATAACCTTAGTTTGTCTTTTATGTTTTATTAGTTAACATCAATAAAATGTGCAGCGTTGTTGCAAATACATAAAAAACAACTGACACTTGGAAAACAAATGCTCAGGGTTGGCAAGTAACGCGTTATTTGTAACGTCGTTACCGTTACAAGTTACTTTTTTCGGTAACGAATGTATGAACGACGTTACATTTTCTTCCGAGCAACGTTCATGGTAACGCAATTACATTTTTGGGATAACGGTAACGATTTCACTAGTTACTTTCGTTCCTTTATTATCGTTACTTTATTTCTAACTACATAAAAATTTAGTCGTAACTATAGCCCTAGAAAACAGAAATGAAACATTAACGGTCTGATTGGTTGTCACGACGCCTTTTTTTCATTCATAGTTTACACGTATAGACTAACTCAGATATAATTTTTACAGTAATATATTAAATATATACAGTATATTTAATTTCTTAAAATAAAACTTTTTCTGTGTCATATCTTATAAATTAAATATATGTATATATGTACGAGGGATGTTCAAAAAGTAAGTTTCCCTGCTCCGGGAAAAAAGCAAAACACAATTTTTAGGTTAAAGTAACATATGTATTTATTGTTTGACTTATAAACTATTTTTCTACATAGTTCCCTTGGACTTGAATACATTTTTTATATCTGTTCTGAAGCTTTGACAAACCTAGTTTATAAAAATCCGTGCCCTGTTTTTTAAAGAATAATTTAACAAAGTCTTTCACTTCATCATTTGAATTGAACTTTTGAAGTGACTTTTATCTTTTTCCTAAGTTAAAGGAAAGTTTGGGTGGCCATCACTTCAATTCAAATGATGAAGTGAAAGACTTTGTTAAATTATTCTTTAAAAAACAGGGCACGGATTTTTATAAACTAGGTTTGTCAAAGCTTCAGAACAGATATAAAAAATGTATTCAAGTCCAAGGGGACTATGTAGAAAAATAGTTTATAAGTCAAACAATAAATACATATGTTACTTTAACCTAAAAATTGTGTTTTGCTTTTTTCCCGGAGCAGGGAAACTTACTTTTTGAACACCCCTCGTATATGTGCAATATATGTATATATGCAGATTACAAACAATATTATTTTTTTATTGTAATATAATTTTATCCTTAGAGTATTCATGATGAGTTATTCGTATCTTGTTTCTCTTCTTCGAAATACTGCACCTGGCTAAATAATTCTTTCTACCCTTTCTTTTTTTTTAAATATATAACTTCATAAATGTTTTTTAAAGATGTTAGAATATATATAAGAATCTTTCATAATTTTTGTATATTTGCAAAAATTATGGAAATTATACACAAATGACCTATCATGCATAGTAAAAAAAAATTGTACTGGATGAATCCATATATTCGTTCGGTTTTTGAAGGCTAAAATGAAATAAGTTTTTTTCATACAAAGGATGAATTTTAATCAATGATATATTCTCCGTTTTTGTTGATGACCTCTTGCCATTTTTTCAACAATTTCATTATTCCGCTCTCATAGAAGGCTTGGGGCTTAGAGGCGAAAAACCGGTCGAGGTACGTTTTCACAGCTGTCTGATCAGCGAACGATTTCCCGTTGAGGGAGTTTTGCAGGGACCGGAACAAGTGGTAGTCGGATGGCGCAAGGTCTGGTAAATACGGTGGGTGGGGCAAAACATCCCAGCCAAGTTGCACTAATTTTTGCTGAGTGATTATTGCGGTGTTGGGTCTGGCGTTGTCATAGTGGAATATGACACCTTTGCGATTGACCAGTTCTGGACGTTTCTGTCGCAATGCTTGATTCAATTTCGTTAGCTGCGTGCAGTAGACCTTCGAATCGATCGTTTTTCCCTGAGGAAGCAGCTCGTAAAACAGCACACCACGATGATCCCACTATATGGATAGCAAAATCTTCTTCGGATGCAGGCCGGCCTTCGGGATGGCATTCGGCGGCTCGCCAGCGGTTCCCCATGATCTCTTGCGCACTATGTTGTCATAGATGATCTACTTTTCGTCGCCTAGTCACTATTCGTTTGAGAAACGGGTCGCTTTCGTGCCGCTTCAGAAGTGAATTGCAGATGGACATGCGGTTAGCCAGGTTCTCCGGTCAGATTGTGCGGCACCCAAACATCGAGGCGGGACACATAGCCAAGCTGTTGCAAATGCCTTTGAACGGTTCCATAACCTATTTTAAGTGTCTCCGCAATCTCTCGCATTTTTAGCGTCCGGTCTTGCTCAACCAGTGCCTTGATATCATTCGAATCAACCTCGGTGGGCCGACCGCTGCGGGGTCCATCCAAGACTCGTNTCGTCCCCGTATATGCCGCATATTTTTCGGTGGGTCTCCGCAGCTCGCTTGCCTTTCTTGAAGTAATAAAGTAAAATATGTCGAAAATGCACCTTATTCTCCGACATGTTCACAGGCCTGTAGCACAAACAAAACTAATGCCAATGAAACCAAATTTGAAAAGAGCGGACTGTCACCTTTCCAAAACATATTTGGATTAACTGGAGATATTCGGAAAAAATTTGCACTAAAAACCGAACGAATATATGGATCCACCCAATATATATATTAAGTGTTAAACATATAATTTAAAGATATCTTATTAAAAGTAATACAAAAATATAATTTATTTAAGTACAAAAATTATAAAAAATGCAATATATTATGTGATATGAGCAGCATTTATTTCATTCATAAAATAACGCACAATGTTTATTATGGGCATATATTTTTTGAGCTCTATTTCTCTAATAAAAAATAAAATTTTCACATCATTTTTACATTTACCGAAAAAAATCTGCATATAATATTCTATTAGTGTTAAGAAAAAGAAGTAACGAAAAAGTAACGATTCGTTATATTTTGAGTAACGATAGCGGTAACGAGTTACTTTTCTAAATCAATAGCGAGTAACGAGAATGAGTTATTTTTTAGGAAAAAGAACGGTAACGGTAACGAATTATTTTTATGAAGTAACGTTGCCAACCCTGCGTCTTCAAGCCCAATAATTTTGGGAATGGTAAAGAATACACTAGTAGTTTTTTTTTTTGTAAGAGATTTAGTACTGAAGAATACTGAAACTTTTATTTATATTCAGTATTGCCCGAATGCAGTAGATACACAACATCATGCACCACATAATTCACATGAAATAAAATTACATGAAATAAAATAAAAGACACAGAATCTTACTATGCCTTTTATGTGATTTTAAATTATAAGATATTGATCTTCGGTGTTTTGTGTACAGAGCAATACTGAATATAAATAGAAGTTTCAATATTCTTCAGTACTGAATCTCTTATGGAAAAAAAAAAAAAAAACTGTTAGCGTATGGTAGTGCAACACTATTAACATTTAATAGTGTTACTACTGATATGCAGTGGTGTCACTGTTAAACCAGTGCTACTAGCGTTTAACACTATTGCAATACTGCAACTATTAATGTACATTATTTTTAGTAATGTCACTACTGCAGTAATCTTTAACATTATTAGAACTAACAGTAATACTAGTAGTCCTATTCAGCACTACTGCAGTAGATACTACTATTGTCACTACCAATGTATGTACTACTTGTGTTCGCTGCTATAGTGACATTAACAGTGTTCATCACTAGTAGTGATATTATTAATATTTAGCTCTACTGTAGTATTCTTATTATAAGGAAGAGTGGAGTAAATCGAATCTATTTGCAGCTTTTGCTTTCTACAAAGCGTAAATAAAGTCCGATCATAAAACTGAAGGTACTGTTAGAAAGATTATTTAATTCCCTTCATTTTTGCTTAAGATTATTTTGACGCACCTATCATCTGTGTTAAACTATTATGGGAAATGTAAAAATGCTTTTTCTGATCCGGAATTGAAATCATTGGTTCCAAATCGGACACTCCTATTTTTATGGATTTTTAGATAGAATTTTAAAATATTTTAATGTATTTTTGTTAAGTATTGAATAAAAATGAATAATTTAAGTCAAAGATAAAAATTTTATTTAGAAAAAAAATGATAGTTTATATTTTATCAGAATTAAAATCAATAAAACTCAATTAATCTGAGTTTGATGACTCATGACATTTTACTGATTTAATTCCTTGGATTAAGATCTGGTCGACCGATCACCAGTATTACAACCAAGCTTATAAGTCTTTTATACTGTTCGATTTGGTCACGGGCCCTTTCGAACTTTGGATAAAATTTTACAATAAATAAACCGCAAAAATGCTTACAAAGCTTGATATTTTTGAATTCTAAATTCTTCATTATCTTAAATCAATTACTTTTAAAATGTATAAATTTTTTAAATAATGATTTACAAAGATTTCCTTTTTTAAAAAAAATTTTCGCACGATAGCTGAAAATACATATTTGTGTCTATTCTATGAATGTTATGACAGAGAACTGCCAAAAACTTCCGTAGGTCCCATATGTTCGTGGCAATTGAATAATTAGCGTGCACAAATATATGAGAGAGGTGTAACAGAGGCCTAACGTAAAAAGAAAAAGTAATTAATTTTAATTGTCATTGATATCTGCATACTATATATTGACAAGTCAGGTTGTGAACGACTGTCTTCCGATCAATTCTTAGTCTAACATTACTATATTATAAACCAAACAGGTACGTCAAATATGTTGCTGCGCTTTCTCATTTTAATGTATTGTTACACTTTATATGTCTTTCGTACTTTAAGTCTATTATAATTGTAAGAAATTCCCATACATCAATTTTAAAGGATGTCCAAAGGACGTCTACATCATAAGGATGTTTTTAAGATGCCGCTAGGAGAATTGTGTTCTATGGGATTTTTTAAATAAAGATACTTAAAAAATTATTTTGATTTCACTTCTTTTTTTATGATATTATTTTTGATTTTTTTTTTGCAAAATACACTTGACGTCTTTTTTTTACACTTTTAATTTTTATTTCTGTGGATTTTACGAATTTTTGCTAAGTTTTTTTTGTTATTAGTAATAATACATTTTGTATTCATATTCAAAAGATAATATTATAATAATGACGATAAAGGTAATAATAAAAATAACTTAAAGGTAATAATAAAAATAAATCAATAAAATATTTGAAAATAGTTAAAGAAGTTATGATGTTCTTCTAGTAAGTACAATATTTATCTTACTGTGGCACTCACTCTTTAGTGATTTCGGCGGTAATTAATGCGAAGTGCTACTGCACATTTTAAACATGACAACATGTTTAATGTAACTTTTTTGGCATTTTGTTGTGAAAAAGTATAGAAAGGATTCGGAAAAAGTGTCAAAAGTGTGGGAAAGTGAATAGGTAACATAGATGACGAGCAGATAGATGACGTAGATAGATAATAAACAGGTAAATAAATTATGTACATAGATAAATACGTAATATCGGATGATGAATAGATAACATTGACAAGTGGATAGATGACATCGATAGGTCCTCAAATAATATTTTGCCGGAATTTTGCTAAAATTTGCTAAAAATGTTGTGAGTAATTTGCCAACAAAGTGAGTCCTCATTTGATGCAATATTGCAAGCAAAGAAATACAACGAAAAGAAATACACGAATTGAGTAGAGTAACTTTACAGTCAATTTTGCGGCTACAATTGTAATAAAAAGTGTTTGATTATGACAATATTTCGTTTAAATTGACGCAATTTTGCGTATCAAAAGTACAAATGTTAATTTGGCAAAATTATGGCAATATGCGAACAATATTTGTAAATGCCACAAATATTATATATTATTAATTGCTGATATATGTCGGCAATTTGCTGGCAACATATAAATAAAATTTTAGTTTTTGCCATTATCATGACAACATTACGACAACAAGTCAGTTAATAAATTACAGTGCTTTGCTTTTGCATGAAATATTATCTGAGTCAATAACTTTCAATTTACTAACATAAATAAGTAGATATGTAAATAAATAATGTACGCAGACAGATAAGATGCGGAAGAGATGCGGAAGATGTTCCGAAACGCTGCGAAAAAGTACGGAAGAAATGCGGAAGATGTGCGAAAGAGGTGTAGAAGTGGTGCGGAAAAGATGTGGAAAATGTGTAAAAGAATAGCGGAAACAGTGAGAAGAAATGCGAAGAGGTAAAAAAAATGCAAAATTATTGCGAGAGGGGGTATGAGAGAAGTGTGGTAGAGATGTAGAAAAAATGTAAAAAAGTACATGACAGCCCGGAAAAAATTCTCTACGTATAATTATATACAAAGTTACACATAATTGTGTATGAGCAATTTTTTTATATTTCTTTAAACTTGTTTTTTTTCTAAAACGAACATTGTAAAAATTATCCCTTTAATTATTTTATATGTTTTCACATTACTATTATTATTTCTGTTACACTAAAAAGTAATTTTACAAAAAAAAAGAGGGATGTATGCACATATAATATATGGACATATTTTATATTTTATATATGATTGTACATGTTTATGAATATTTATATATATATATTTATACATATTTAAAAATTGTTAATGGATGACAATTTCAAATTAATGTCACTAGATATTGTATCTCTCTTGACTAACATTCTATTAGACATGGCTATCGATTATGTGAATAAAAATTGGAAATTTTTAAATCTCTTTTTTTAAATCTTCAAAAAATGTGACTTACCTAAGACAGAGTTCCTGATTGCGCGATAATCCGGTTCATTCTAGATTCAACATATTTCATATTCGACAATTTATAAATTTCGGCATGTCCATGGGGTTTCCGTTGTCGCCCATCATTACAGACCTAGTAATGCAAAAATGAGAAACGTCATTGTTGTCTTATAATAGTCAGTTTCTTTTCTATTATTCGGTTCGTTGATGATCTATTTTCTGCTGTTTCTTCTTCTGAAATTAATTCGTTTTGATTGTTTTAATTCTTTTTACTCACGCATCCCATTCACGTTATAAGTAGGCTCATTAGTAGATTCATTATAGATTGACAAAATGACTCGATAAGAACAATGTAGTATACAAAATCATATGCAACAATTGTGATGCATTATATATCGGACAAACGGGTAGACAACTTAAAACTAGAATTAAAGAACACTGCAATCATATTCATTGGAATACATCTACCTGTTCTGTAATCACTGAATATAGAATGTAGATGACACATGATTTTGACTGGAACAACATTCAGATACTAGAACCGTGTTACAATAAATGCTTAATTTCCGAGATGTTAAATATCAAAAAGCAGAAAAACAGTCTCAATATTCAAACAGACACCGAGGGTCTTCACAAAGCGTATTCATCTATTATAAACAAAATTTGACATTGTTCTTATCGAGTCATTTTGTCAATCTATTAATCGTTCCTCAGATAGTGACAATCTGTTGTGCCGCTAACATAACGTTCAAATAATTTCTTTGGATGATTTGATCTTTGCACAAAATTAATTTTGTTATCATAGTAGGCTGCTGGAAAAGTTTCTGCAAATAACGAAAAAAAACATGTAAAGTTCGGTAAATGCTTTATTGTTTTTCGAAGTATTCGCGTTTAAGATCGACATTTTTGCGTACGCTCTAACCAATTTTTGAAGCATTTTTTCCACTCTGAGGGTGTAACCTTAGAAATCAGTATACGAAATGTTTCAACAGCTGCTTCAGGCGACTCAAATCGCTCACCACGCATCTTCTTTTTAATGTTTGGAAACAAAAAGAAGTCATTAGGTAATAAATCAGGTGAATACGGACAATGATTTATCAATTCGACATTTTTACTGGACAAAAAATTAACGATTTGACGTGCTGTGTGACAGCTAGCGTTGTCATGATGAAGGATGATGCGATTTCGGTTTGTTCTACGCAATTCATTTATGACTTCTGGCAAACAAATTGTTGTATACCAATCAGTATTTACAGTCCTTTGATCCTTTAAAGCCACGGTTGCCACATATCCAGTATAACTGAAGAAACAAGCAATCATTTGCTTGGCAGCACTGCGTGAACGAACAACTTTTGTTGGTTTCGGTTCATTTTGAAATATCCAAACAGTGGATTGTTGTTTACTTTCGGGCTCATACGAATAGATCCAGGTTTCGTTCCCAGTACGATGTTGTAGACCAAATTTGACCGACCTCAGTTGAATTTCTTGAGCATTTCTTTGCTCCATTTAACACGAACCTGTTTGAGCTTCGGCCAATTATGTGGGATCCAATGACTGCAAAGTTTCCGTACGCTCAAGTGATCATGCAAAATCGTATGTATTGCTTTCATGTCAATGTCTAAGGATGCCTGAATCTCGCGGTATGTCTCGCTCAATCATTTCACGCATAGCATCAACATTAGTAGGCAACAACAGATGTGGATGGACGACCTTCACGGAATTCGTCACAAAGAAAGATACACGCTGGAATTCGGCAAACAAATTATAAACAGTCCTATTAGATGATGCTTCATCCCCAAAAGCCAAATGAAGTCGATCGATGCATTGTTTCGAAGTTAGATTACATTTGTAATCGTAAAAAATCATTGCCCGAAAATTTTCACGCGAAATTTCCATTTTCTCACAAAATAACTTCTTTTAAAATACTAAACAAAACTAGTGGGCTTGAATACAAACTGTCAAAATCACTGAATTATAGGTTAAAAACATCTAATTTTACGGATATGATAGTAGCAGAACATTGGCGCCACTGAAAGTATTAGAAACTTTTCAGCAGCAACTTAGCAGCCTACGTACTAACTGTGAAGTACGAGGGCAAGTCAATAAGTTTTTAGGAAAACGAAATACATTTTTTTTGATCGATTCATTTTTATTTCTCAACATAGTCTCCTTTCAGCTCGATACACTTGATCCAACGATTCTCCAACTTTTTTAATAATATGATTCGAATAATATGATTTGTCCAATCCTTCAAAACAAGCCTCTGTTTCGGCGATGAGCTGCTCTTTGGTGGTGAATCTCTTTTCTCCGAACCATTTCTTCAGGTTTGGAAACAGGAAATAGTCAGGGGGCTAAATCTGGCGAATATGCTGGATGGAGAAGCAATTCATAGCGGAATTCGTTGAATTTGGCCATCGGTGCCGGGCACGTGTGAACCCGTGCATTGTCTTGATGGAAGAGCTTTCTTCTTCGTCAAATGGGGACGTTTTTTGTTTAAAATATTGTTGAATCGGTCCAATAAGGCTGCATAGTAATCGCTATAGATCGTTTGTTTCGACAGAAGGTAATCGATATGAATAATCACGACGGCCCATACTTGAGCGGTGGCGGTGGCGACGCGCAGGAAGGAGAAAGGAGCGTTTCGTCGCCGCTCGAATATGGATCGTCCTACGAATTCGCGCGGCGCGGCTTAACCGCATATTGGCTTAGACGTTTCCTTTTTTAATTCGAAAACTACAGCGAGTATCTCAAAATGGTATAAGAATTTTTTGTTCCCTTTGATCCATTCTTCGCCCCCAATGTGGTCTCGACTCATCTTAAGAGACACCCTGTATACAGTCGCAAACGCTGGTGCAGATGTGCTATGAACATTATTCAACTCGGCTTTGATTTCTTTCGGCGTTAAACCTTTCATATGTAAATATTTGATTACTGCAAGAAACTCGTTTTTTCCATTTTGCAAAAAATACAAAGGTTGTTCGTTTTAATCGTCTAGAGAAATGAAACTACGTGATGAATTCCGCTCAAAATTTGACAGTAATCAGCTGAAAGATACTATTTGTCAAAAAGTAATGTGACTGCGAGTGCCCTCTGACAGATTTTCTAAGAACTTATTGACTTGCGTATATTTATCGTCACTATCTGACTGACGTATTTTTCATTATATTCTATACAATTTTACACAATGATTTGGACGAAGTATTTATCCCACGAAACGATAACTGCGATCATGGTGAGTGTTTCATCGAGATGTTGTGCTTACTTTTTACAGAATATAAAAAAGATAATTCTAAAAGATTTTTCTAAAAATTTTATTTTATCAAGTTATTTATTTATTTATTGATGAACTAATTTGTCTTTTTGATCAGAATATCATGAAATTTTTTAACAATCGATCATCAAATCGTTTGTGAGTAACTGACGTCTTCTATGTAATGTTCATCGAGATCGCTACATAAATTGAAACATTACATCATGATTTTTATCTCTTTAACGATGGTAAGGTAAATTAATATAAGGTGTGAAGATGATCATATCTGAAGATGACTCAATATAAGAGCCGAAACATGTAATGATATCTCTGTTTATTTTTATACGTTTACATTTTAAAAAATCGATTCTTATTTGCCTGTTTTATCGTTATATTGTTATATATATTCATGTATGAAAAATTTTTTACTGAGAGATACGGGAGAGATATGAAAAAGGTGCGAGAGCTGCGAAAAAAATGCATAAGAAGTGTAGGAAAAATGCAGAAAATAAATACAAAAAAGTGCAGAAGAGGTGCAGAAGAAGATATAGAAAAAGTGTATAAAGTGCAGAAAAGTGGATAGTATAAATAATATAAATAGATAGAAATAAATAAAATACATAGATAGGTAAATAGGCTATAAACGTATATAGATAAATAGATAATGTGTATAAGTAAATAGATAACGCAGATAAGCAGATAAATAACATAATTAGGTATATATAAGTATAATGACAAGTCTGTTCATTTATTGCTGAAATTATTGCTAATGATGCAATACATACTTTATTTCGATGTTTATTAATAGTTCATGAGCATGCACGCCCGCGGCAATGCTATTTAGCTTCGAGCTGTATATATAGTAAGAGATTGTTTATATATGGTTCATATATATATGGTTCATATATAGCTATATACAGGATATCCAATAATTCATTCGACAATGCTCATGGGTAGATAGAGCGGACTGAATCGAAAAGTTCTCTATCATTTTACAATTTTTGCAAGTTAGTTATATTAATAGCAAGATATATATTTACTAAAAATCGCAGAATATATTGATTTTTAATAATTTTTTACTCAAATATTATCAACTTTACAGAAAAACAAGAGACAAAAATTGTTTATTTTTTTCTCATAACGTTCTAAGAATTTTTTCAGAATTTTTTAATACCGTATTTTCTCATGTTGTAAAAATAAGAAAATGTAGTACTAAAAAGATGATTTGATAAAAAATTCTGAAAAAAATTTTTAGAGTTTTATGAGAAGAAAATAAATAATTTTTGTCTGTTACTGTTTTTTTGTAAACTTGATAGTATTTAAGTCAAAATTATTAAAGATCAATTTTTGGCAATTTTTAGTAATTAATATTAGAGATACATCGGATATCCGGAAAGTATCCGGTATCTGGCATTATCCGGCACTTTTTTACTATCTGACCGGATAGTCGGATTAGTATCCGGGAATATATTCGTTGAAATTTAATATCATTAAATTGATTTTTTCTTATACAAATGTTCTAGAAATAAGTATGCATATTTATGGTTTCTTATACATTGTATAATTGTTGTTATATCTTTTATATATTGTCGTTGCAAAATTAAAATTTTTTTTCTATAGGTTTTTTCTTTTTTAAAAGCACTTTCTCTGAATCCGGTCGGATATCCGGAAAATGTCGGATATTCGAAGAAATTGCTTTTTCGGATATCCAATGTTACATTTTGTCTGGATATCCGATATCCGGTATCCGATAATTTTACAATCCGATGCATCCCTAATTAATATCTTGTTAACTATTGCGAAAATTGCAAAAAGATAGAGGACTTTTCAACTCAGTTTAGTCCGCTCTATCTGTCTACATTGTCGGATAAATTACGGGACATCCTGTATATAACCATATAAAAAGTATATAATTATATATAATTTCCCAGTCAGAAATGATAATGAAATCGACATCGAATTGACGTCGATTCGATGTCGATTCCATTATTATTTCTAATTGAGTTATTATATAATTACAAGGTGACCATTAGGATTATGTTGAAAACTGTTATATCTTCCTTTTTCGTTTGTTTTTCTGATTAAGGTTGAATACTTGTCAATTTCATTTGAGCTTTTGTTGTATCAGCCAGTTTATGAATGTCTATAGCATGAATGCATTAACAATCAAAGGGAAAAAATAAGAAAAATTTCTTTGAAAAAAATTAAGAAAAATTTCTTTGAAAAAAATTATTTATTATAAATTACCTTTATTTACCTACATTAATATTTAAAGAAATAATTGTTTTTTTTAAAGGAATTTTTTTTAATTTCTGAATATTTAAGTTTAAATAAATTTGTAAAAGATATTAACGTGGATGAATAGAGGTAATTTTATTATAAAACTTTTGTACAAAACATTTTTTGGTATCTTGAATGGTTTCAAGCTAGATATAAAAAAAAATAATAATAAAAAATCGCTTTATCTATAAAGAATGACTTAATCTCTTAAAATCATGTTTTTCCGCATTAATTAATATTTTTTAATTCGTCTACTTAAGTAGCCTATATGTATACAAAGTTTCATTGAAATCATATGAAGTTTCAGAAAATCAAAATTGGATGCTTTGCGAAGTTTGTCTTGTAAGTGTACTTTGTTAAATCATTCATTGAAGAGAAAATTTATTTTTTCGATTTTTAATTTTACCGTCATAACTCCCATAAAAAATTTTTTTTCAGATATAATGGTTTGCGAAATTCATTCTTACATCATTATTAACTTATGGTAAAATTTTAACCAGTGCGAGGCAGCATACGTATACTTATTACTTGCTACGCCCATTATATCAAAATTTAACTTAAAGTAAGTGTAACTTAAAGTAAGCATAATTCTGTAAAAATGGTCGCATTTAAAAGTTTTTTTTCATTTTCAAGGGTAAAGTTTGTACTTTAAGAAGTTTTCGATAAATTTTTAATTTATCTTTATTTCCACTTACCATCTTTTCTAAAGTAAGGACGTGTTACATCTTCAAAATTACATAGTTTAACGCTATGGGGGGGGGGGGGCAATGAATTTTTTTCGCAAATATCATGATAATCACGGTAAAATATGGATTTTTTTTGCAAATTGAAAAATAAAGCTTTGTATGACTTTTTGTTGCCGAAATACGGTACAAAGTTAGCTATGCATCTTTGTTCTACCTGTAACATAAATATACTCTTATATTAATTAGCACTGACCGATATGCACCAAAAAGAAGTTGCTGCTCGGCTTTTGCACATTATATGCGTACATGCATATATGTATATGTGTATGCGTGGACGTTGCGATTGACGCGTGAGTACGTTTACACTTCAAAATCTTGTACTCAATCGTCTTTGAATGATTTCTTGCAAACACATGTATATTGATACAAGCTTTAATTGTAACCTGAGAAATTTTTTATTATATTCGGTGCTGCTTCTAGTTTCTAAAGATTCATTAGCAGTCTTTCTAAACTTTACAGCTTTTTTCCATCATTTCACACACACGAATGATAACGAGTAAGTAAATTTAAATTAAAATAAGTTTAAACTGAAGTAAGCACTACCGCAAGTGTTAATATTTATAATTATATATATATATATATATATACATATATATATTATTATATAATATGCAGC
>JAANIC010003060.1:667631-717810 GCA_017607545.1 Acromyrmex charruanus | reverse complement strand
TTAAATAATTAAATAAAGAAAGTTATAAGAAAACAAATAAGAAATAACAATTAATATAAAATAAAAAATTTATTATGATAAAATAAAATTAATTGCTTAGAAGTATAAACTGTCCTTTTAGTACATATGTTTTTTGTATTGACCCGTTTCATCATGAATATTTAATGTATGACTCATGGTATCTCAATTATACATTTAATTATACATTTAATAGAAAACTATAAAAAATAAATGTTTATTTTTTATAGTTTTTTATAAGTAAGTTGAAAAAAGATGCACCTTATCTTCATACATGCATCTTCTACTACAAAAACAATATTAAAACATTTTTATGCGGTTAAAAAGTTACTATTGCATCACAAAAACCACTAATGATCGATGCTTTTCGATACAATGGAATTTAATTCACTGCCATCTAGATAAAAAGTACAAATTGTACAATTTCAATTTTATATTTCAGGTTGTGTTACAAAATTTACTATCAGCATTGAAAATCTATAGTTTACGTGCACTATAGATTTTTAATACTAGTAGTAAATTTTAGAACATAGCCTCAGTTTTACTTCACATTTGAAAATGCGCGCGCGTTTTGATGCGTTTCCGGTTTTGCCTCATTCGCGCTCTGTTGACCCTACTCTTATAGCTCCTGTATACAGAACGCGTGCACGCGGCGGAAGTTGTCGCACTAGTCAATAATTCTATGTCTTAAGTCGCTTTCACCTTGCAAAACTTCTAGACATGATGTAATACTACTTCCGCCGCGTAGCAAAAGTTGGATTGAGTTCAATTTTTGTCGCGCGGTGGAAATTATATATCTATTACTTTCGAGCAAGCGAGACGTTGAATGGCTAACACGCCAACTTCCGTTGCGCGGCAAGCGTTGCCGCATTCTGTGTGGAGGAGCCATTATTATAGGTACTCTAGTTATGTCGAATATTGAATTCCTTTATTTAATTAAATTTATTCTCATCCAATATTCGCTCCATATTGTTTAAATAATGTTTTAATAAATATGTATAATGATAAATTAACTATATTGTAACAAAAGTAAAAAATAATATCTCTGCTGAACAAGTCGATGAAAATGAAAAATGCAAATGAAAATTATGATGTTAGTTGATTCCTTATAGAACAAATTGTTCGTTTTGTCTTTCGGGAGTTACTCGGGATCGCTTCGAAGGAACTCAGCGTACTTGAAATGTAGGATTCACACTACGTACGATGTTCGTTATACGACGTCCGACATTCATCGTTTTGCTGACAGTATCTGAAAACAGATTGATAGCAGAAACCGAGCAAGATCTGTCATTTTTATTATCGACCTGGTCTTATAAGAAATTTTGCATACATATGATATACATATATATGATTATATATGTATAATTATACAAAATTATATATATTTATACATACTGATATGAAAACTGGAAACAATCAATACGTTAATAAGTTTTATTGCTAAAATATTATCAATTAGCTTTACATATCAAAATACAGAAAGTTATAAAATAGTTAAAAAAATATTCGAAGATTTAGAAAGCACACTCCGTAAGAGCTTGGGAATCTCTAGGAGATTTGCCTATTCGATTTACATACGTCAATTCTTATAGGACTCCTGGATGTTTTCTTCTTACGAGAAGCAAATCCTCATAGCGAGGCCATATATGAAAAAGCAGATCTTGCTCGGTTTCTGCTGCCAATATGCTGTCAGATTATGTAACAGACTTGTTCAATTTCTGTCACCAATTTGTAGGCATAGCATGTCATTGTGCATGTCATTTGTTGTTGCCACCGCGCGACAAGATTTTTCAAACTTTATAATCAATTCTCACAATTTTTTGAAATATTTAGATTAAAAAAATTCTTTGAATATGGCAAAGAAAATGAAATAGAATGCGTGGAGTTTCTTATTATTTCCATTTTACTAGTTAGTAAAAATATGTACAAAATAGATGTACCTGCATAAAGTGTAAAATATACAGGGTCTCAGAAATAGGGTAGGAGCCGCATTGGGGGCATAGAATGGATCAAGGGGAATAAAAAAGTCTGATACCATTTTGAGATATTCGTTGTGGTTTTCGAATTAAAAAAGGAAACGTATAATATAAGCCAATGTGTGATGAAGGCGCGTCGCGCGAATTCGTAGCACGGCCCATCGCGCCACACTCGACAGCATCGTCATAAACGTCTCCGTCGCTCTCGCCGATGTGAGTTTGCTTTGTATCTCCGCGTTCGTGACTTGCTTAATTAGTTGTTTAATTCAAGTTATCAATTCACACTTAATAGCGTAGTTAGCGATTAACATCCTGTTCTTTCTGTCGGTGATCGAGTTGTTTCTCATTTCCCGATTATCGAATTTCGTTTTCCTTGTATCGTTTGCGCCGTTATCCGTTTGCGTTTGAGTGCGTATCTTGCGTTTGCGTTTCGCGTTTAGCGTCGCTCTGGGGCGCTTATCCGCCTCCGCTGAGTGCGCTCTTGCTGCATTGCTCGTTTTCTTTTTCCTCATCTACTTGTTTTCCTTTCTTACAAGCTGTAAATACGCTTTATATTGGATTTAAAAATTTGTGATTCATCCATACTTTTTAATGTCTTAAGCTTTATTTACTTTTTCCAAACATGTTTTTCAAACATTTTGTAATAAACAAATATGAATCAACCGACTTGTAACAAATGTAAGCGTTTCATATCGCATATTTGCACGTTTTGTAAGACGGATAATAACACTTTGTCTTTTGATTCTCATTCGGATGCTTCTGTGTCGGGGCGATCCTGCATTAATCTTTGATGGATTGCGTTCATCTTCGGTTGGCGAGGGATGCCTCCTCTCCGCTCCCCGTTTGCGTCTCGTGAGGCGGATGATCTGCGGCCCGCGTCGGGTGTTGCGTCTACCCTTGTTGATCTTGGGGCGTCTCTGGCTGTCTTATCATCTGTTGTAGCTGCGTTGAATAGTCGCATGGCTGGACTTAAGTCAAGGATGGAGCTCATGAATCGGATTGATGCGAGGCTGGATGCGCTTGATTCTAGGACAGCCGGTTTCGAATCGGTTGTGCGGCGTATTGGGGATATGATCGATCGCGAAGCGCCTTGCATCCTGCGTCGATTGCTTATCTGTCGGGATTGATGCCTTGAGGACTGCGCATTGAGCGTATTGCGAATTTGAAGGGCTCTGCTACCTATTACGCCTGCTCGTCCGTTTGTGGGCATCTCTTGGAGATCTTGCCGCTTATTTTGCGAGGATTGAGAATGAGAGAAGGGATCATGAGTTTATAATCTTCGGGTTGCCAAACATGCGATCTGAAAACAAAAATGATATCGTTTCTCGAGTCGCCTGATCGCTTGAAGTGTCGCTGGCGCCCACCGAGATGGTCGGAGCGTTTCCGGTCGCTTCCTCTTTGGACCCTCTCATGATTAGGCTCACAATGATTGCCAGAAGAAATGAGTTGCTTGCTCATATCAGGCATCGACATTTTCTGCCGCGGATGTTTGAAGGCCTCTTGGACTTTGAATTGGGTTTTTCTACATGAGCGTGCTACTGCAACTGAGCAGCGTACTTTCAATGAGGCGCGGTGTGTTGTCCGTGGATGTGGGATACGGACTGTCTGGATGCGGCAAGGAATTACATACTTTCGGAGGGTCGAGGACGCTCCTTCGCAGCGCTATTTCTCTCCTGATTTGTTTCTTGAATTTGGTGGTGGCGGGCGAAGATCTACGTCTGCCATTTCTTGTCAATCGGTTTCGCGGTCTCTTTTGTTGCGCGAATCGCTTTCTGGCGCAGTCGGCCGGTCTCCTGTTGATGAGCGTGCGTCTCCCTCGAATTTTGTTCACCCGCCGACTTCTTCGGGTCGTGGTCTTGCCACGTTCTGATGCGCCCCCGTCTACTGTCTCGCGGTCTCGCCTCCACCCTCTTCCATTTTACCCGATCACTTCCTCGATCTAACACTCCTAAACAATTTTTTCATTGATTCCCTTCCAGTCTTCTTCCCCGATTTGTTTAACTAATTTTTGACCTCCTCATGTAACGTTCTTGAATCTTTTACTTTTTCCTCTGTATCGCCATTCGAACTCTATAACATCTTGAAACGCTTGAGACTTACATCCGCTGGACCTTATGATCTCTCCGGACGTATGCTTTTGCTCTGTTTTCCGCAGTGCCTAGATCCGCTACTGCACATGCTCAATTACTCCCTCACTAAAGATATCTTTCCTTCATCCTGGAAACACTTCATAGTCTTACCTATTCCCAAGACTCGACATTTCTCCTCACTTTCTTCCCTTCGACTCATCACCGATTTCTTCTTTAAGATATTAGAATGTATTTATTTCAACCAACTGTCTGCATTTGTTCAAACTGCAAATATTCTCCCGGATTGTCAGTATGGCTTTTGCAGATTGCATAGCACTACCTCAGAACTGCTGCTTTATCGGGTTCCGTTCTATGTGGTTTCGATTGGGTTATTGACATTTCTAAATGTCCTTGACTTTTCGAAGGCTTTTGATACTGTCAATTACGATCTGCTCCTAGCCAAGCTGCAATACTATGGTCCCAACCGGCTGTTTATCTCCTTCAGTCTTTTTTTACAAATCGCTCTCAGCAAGTATTACTCTATTGTGCCCTTCCCGCATTGTTCCGTCTGCTGTCCCTCAAGGATCTATTCTCGGTCCTTTGCTTTTTGATCTATTTGTTGCTGACCTTGTCCATATTTCAATTACTTCGGCTAAATGTATGTATGTCAATGACCTTGTGCTCCGTATGTCTTTCAGCCTGTTAGAATCTTCCTCCGCCGCGTTGACAATAAATCTACAGGGTGCTTCACCAAAATCCGCACAAATTGAACAATTTCTTTAAACAAAATGTTTTTAATGAAAAATTAAATATTATTGGGAGTACAAATTAGTTCGGTCCGTTTTTTTGTGTTCAAAATTTCAAAACAAATGAATGAACAGATTAATTAAAATATTGTCCATGGCTGGCTACTACTTTTTCCCATCTCTCAGGCAATTTTCGAATTCCATTTCGAAAAAATGACTCGTCTTTGGAGGCGATCCAATTTTGAAACCAATTTTCGATTTCTGCGAAAGAAGTGAACCGGTGACTTGCCAAATCCTTCGGAACAACCAGTAATCAGAAGGAGCAATGTCCGGAGAATACGGCGGGTGCGGTAAAACATCTCATTTGAGCGATCTCATTTTCCAAATATTTTTTTACGACTTTTGCGACATGAGGCCGAGCGTTGTCATGAAGAAAAATAACTTTATCATGTCTTTGCTCGTATTCCGGCCGTTTTTCTCGCAATGCACGGCTCAAACGAATCAATTGTAGCCGATACCGATCGCCCGTAATGGAATCGCCAGGTTTCAGCAGCTCATAGTAAACAACAGCCTTTTGGTCCCACCAGATACAAAGCATGATCTTTCGAACCATGAATGTTCGGCTTTGGTGTTGATGTTGAGGTCGATGGCAACGATTGACCGAGCTTAGCGTAATATTTTTTCTTCTTGGGGTTGTCATAGAATATCCACTTCTCATCTCTAGTCACAATCCGATGCAAAAAACCTTTTCTTTGTTGTCTTTGAATCAGTTGTTCGCAAGTGAAAAATCGCCTTTCAACGTCTCTCGGTTTCAGTTCATAAGGCACCCAATTTCCTTGTTTTTGAATTATTCCCATGGCTCTCAATCGTGCAGAAACGGCTTGTTGAGTTACTCCCAATGATTCTGCAAGCTCCTTTTGCGTTTGACTCTGATTTTCTTCGAGTAATGCCTCTAATTCTTTGTCTTCGAATTTTTTTGGCTGTCCAGAGCGAGGCTTGTCTTTAACGCTGAAATCTCCATCCTTGAAACGTCGAAACCATTCCCTACATAATTTATCAGTTGGAGCAGTGTCACCATAAACTTCGACAAGCATTCGATGGACTTCAGCACTTTTCTTCCAATTAAAGCAGAAAATTAGAACCTCCTGCAAATGCTGCTTGATTAACACAAAATTTGACATTTCAAACACAGTAAAAATCGAGGTTTTTGTATGAAACTCAAAGCGATATAAACTGAATATTATTAGCAGATGTCTAACCTCTCTAAAAACGCCAAAATCAGCTGTCACTATGAATTATTCACAACAGCCGGAGCCATCTTTTGGAAAACGGACCGAACTAATTTGTACTCCTAAAAAATCCTTTTACATGGCACTTGGGGAATTCCTGTACAGCACAATTATTCGATATATCCCCCATTAACTTCCATGACGGTCTTTATTCTCGGTCTGAAGCGTTCGCACGCACGCTGTAATGTAGCGCTGTCCATGCCGACGAATGCCGCTTCAATAGCGTCCTTAATGACGTTACATTGGGATGCCGAGACTTGTTTGTGATCCTTTCAACTACGCTCCATACGTAGTAGAAGCCAAAGGATTTAAATCTGGGCTGTTGGGAGGCCAGAATTCTTTGGACCAAAACTTTCGACGTTGTCTGAAAGCCAATTTTGAATCAAATGACTCGTATGAGCCGGTGCACCGTCCTACTGAAAAACATATGGCCTTCCGAACGCCAGTTTCCATCCACGGCTTCACTAAATTCATCAGAACGCGCAACGATTGCCCTGGGTCATCCGAAATCAGCACTTGAGTCCTTTCAACAACTGCGGGGGGTTCTCGCAGTGCGTTCTTTTGATTCTTCCTCGCTGACATACTGGAACCTTCATTGGACTGTTCTAAAGCTATATATTTTGTTATAAACGGTTGATTTAACAGGTATCAAAAAAACTGAATTATTTCCGTTGCTGAGCGCTCAGCGCGAAGGCCTTTGATGATCGCGGTTCTTCGATTATACTTCGCACTTGGTTTCAACATCGTGGCCATTTTGAGAATATGACTGTTTACTAGAAGCATCAGGCTTTCTCGGACGCCAACAACAACCTCTGGCAAAGGCACAATATAGCGCAAAATTTAAATTAAAATTTGTCCGGATTTTGGTGACGCACCCTGTACAGTCTATTGCAGACTGAGCTGCCTCCAACGCTCTCCATCTGAACCTTTTCAAATCAATTCTTATTGTTGCGGGCTCTCTCTCTCTTACACCATGTCTCCAGTCTTTTAATGTATATCTAAACTCAACTCCTTTTCCTCATTCTTCTTTCGTTAAAATACTCGCATCTAGATTCTTTCTTTCTCATGTTTCGGCTAATGTCAAGCCGCTTTCATCCGTCTAAAGCTCCTTTACCCCTTTCGTCACATTCTTACAATTCTCCAGAAACTCCTCATAACACAGCTCATAATATCATTATTTGATTATGCGGATGGTATATACATCCCTGCATTAATCAAGCAGACTACTTAACCACATCCAACGTGTGCAGAATGTTTGTCTCCGCTTCTGCTACTGCGTTAGCAAGTTGGATCGTATATCCCCTTGCTATGTTAGCTCTGGTTGGTTAAAAATTCCTCAACGTTTTATACTTCACATGTATTGTTTTATATACCGTCTTCTGCTTTCGAATACTCCTCTTTATTTACGTCAACTCCTGTACTTAAACTCTGAGTTCCATTCCTCCAATACTCCTGGCACGTTTTCAAGACTGTTTATTCTTTCCTTTGTACCGTTCCATTAAGTTTCGTGCAGCCTTTTCTTATACACTGCACTGCCGTAAAACTCTTCAATGTTACTCTCCTCCATAAGATCATCCCTCTCGCTTTCTTCATCTCGCTCCGCCGCAATTTTATTAAAGCAAATAATCATTTATATTGATTCTTTCTCTACGCCAATGTCATCCGTGTCATTAGCGTCCACTCTCTTATCTTTTCGTACTGCGATTACTATATTAGTGTGATTATTATATCTGTTCACTTATGTTAATATGTATACATTTTTGTTTTTATTGAATCGTGCGTTTTAATCCATTGTTACATATATAATGATCGATAGAAATGCTGTAGTTTTTATGTTTTGTTGCATTTACATCGTTGTATTCTCTTTTCATTTCCTTATCATCTTAAAATCGGTTAGGCATCATACCAGCAGTCATGCTGTAGCCTCATTAATTGCGTTGTCTCATTCTGTATATTTGTATGTTATTTTTTTAATTTGTAGTCAATTTGTAATAAAGTGTTATTATTATATCTGCAATCATTTTGCAATCTTTCTGTGCTGTATGGGTAATTCGTATTGCTTGTGTATACAATGTCCCATTTTAATTAACTACCTCAATATCTCTTTAACAGTGCATTTTAGAGAAAAATGCTTCAGATAAAATATTTGTGACTTCGAGGGGACTATAAGATAGTATTATTTAATTTTGGATGGCGTCAAAGTTAGGGCAACGTTACATTGAATTTTTTAAGTGGAACTTCCATTTTTCATATTATAGCTTACCTCAAGAGTTTTTCAAAACACTATAATAAAATATTTTGTCATTAAGTCTCGTGTTAAAAGGTTTGAAGATTACAATACATTGGAAGTAGCATTACAAGGTGTTCGGTTAAAACTTTTTGAATGTTGTTCAAGATCAAGATAAATGAAAGTTGTTCCTCTTTTTAATTTTTATTTAAAAATGAATTTTTTCTGCAAAAAATGAAAATAAAAGGAACAATCTCCAATAACTTTAATTTTAACAAATGTTATCAAGGTCATCATCCTGAACAACATTCAAGAGATTTTAGCCGTCGATTGGATAATGCTTGGGTAATGCTAATGCCTTCGGTACTGTAACTTTTAAGTCTTTTAACTCGAAAAATATGCAATGAAATATTATTTTATATTATTTTGAAAAGCTCTGCAGGTAAGCCACAAGTATATGTAATGAAAAATGGGAGTTCCATTTTAAAAATTCAAAGTGACCTAATTTTAATAACGCCATCTAAGGTTAAACCAATGATACCATTTTATGTTCCTTTCGAAGTCACACAAAAACTTTTGTCTAAAGCATTTTTCCTTAAAATACAATGTTCAAGAGCTATTTGAGGTGGTTAATTAAAAAGGGAACACTCTATATAATTATCTATAAGAGATAAGTACGCAGCTACGACATGAAAGGGTTTCTTGTAAGAAGAAAACGCCCAGGAGTCCTATAAGAGAAAGAATATGCAAATAGAGTTACCGTGTTTTATGGAGACTTTTAAACTTTCTCGGAATGCTTTATTATAAAAATAAAAGCACTTTTATTACATAGTTTGAGTGGATGCTATTGATTGAGCGCATGTAGAACTTGATCGGTTCAACTGTTATTGAGATCCAATAATCTCTCGCAACTCGCAGTCTCGCGTAAAGGAACCACAGTAGGCTTGGCTTAGTGCCGAGACACTATCATGTCTTCTGACTTTTTGGGCTTTTTGAAGAACTAAGTACACCCTCTCCTGCTCACATAATGACCCCACGTGAAGCGAGGTCCACCTCATCTCTCACCCTGCTTATTGGAAAGTCAGTCACCTAGGCAAGGGGGGGGGGAGGTGGAATGTACCTCCCTTTGCATGGAAAGCCAAACGCCTCTAGAGCTGCGGTCCGATTCACGCTCACAGTGCAGCGTTATCAGTGTTCTCACGGTTAACTCCGATTCTCTCCGTGAGCGCTTTATGTGAGTGAAGTGACGTCATGAATTTTTGAATTTGCGTGCTTACGGTGATCATGATCCGGAGATGGATCAGCGTAAGCATTTACGTCATTTACACGGGAAAAGAGAATCAATACAGCATATTAACGTTGAATCAATAGCTCAGAAATATTGAATTACAACTTTGTGAACATTACAGCAATATTGCGAAATGTAGATTTAATGTTAAAGAAACGTTGTAGAAACTTCTAACGTCCGTTGAAACGTCTATGAAACGTTGCAATTCAACATTGACTCAATGTATACTCAATATAGATTTTACTGATTCCTCCGTAAACATTTTTCATATTAATTAATTCAGTTTTATTATTAAAATAAATATTATTGATTAACATCATATTCCGGAATATACATAAAATTAATTGAAAAAAATGTTTTTCCCCTCATTTGGGAATTAATTTTCTCATTTTTCTAAGCAGTCATCCATTCAATCTTATATCTTATCCAACTATACTGAACTTCTGCAATCGTACGGAAACTGCTACTTCGATGATCCACGAATGTTAGTGGATGTACAACTATGACATAGGATAAAAGCACAAGATGTAAATCAGGCACTAGTTCTGGATCACTTTTATATTAAAATAATAATAGTATTTTCCATTAAATGGCATATATTTATATCTTATGAGACCGTATATGTGAGAAATACAACCTATAGAAAATCAATGCATTAAACTACTTTCAGCCGAGGTAATATTTTTCGCAATAAAAATTAATTATTTACAAAGTTTAATATGTCATGCATTCAGCATTATTAAGATCGTTCTAAGATGAAAAAGTATCAAATTGAGTCAATTTAACTCATAATATTTTTTTTTATTGCGGTAGTTTAGTAGAGTTTGCGTTTCAAGATCAAAAAATCATTTTGCATTTTAAAGTATACGTAAGTAAATATATAAATTACGTAGTATATAAATTCACATAGAATTATACAAATATTTAAGATCCTTAAGCTAGATCATTTAGGCATTAATTTCTAAAGGTTATATTCTGTAATATTTAAAGTATATTCTACATTTTTTTTGTTCGTATTTAATGGATAGTTTTAGACTGGTAGCATCAATTGGCCAATTTGATCCATTGTGATATCCGTGAAACTTTACAAAAGTGTGATAACTTTATTTATTTGAAAGAAAGATGTATGAGGAAAGATTTTTGAGCCTTTGAGAAATCTTTGATTTAAAAATTAGCAATTCAAAGAATATTTATTAAAAAAATTTTAAAAAAAGAAACATCCATCGCTAGCTAGAATACGCTAGAGTTTCCATTTCCTGTCATATAAACATATATACGTGCATGGCAAAATGAGTTAAGTAAGATAGATCGTGTGAGCAGTACGTCGATGCATTCTACTTTCAATGCATTTCTCAGGGTTCTTATGCATGCGTGTGTTTGCTATTCCGAGTGTGATAGATGCATGCGTGCGTTGCATATCACACAGTCGAAAGACATCTCTCCTTCGTATTTTTGTTGGTTGTTATCCTTACAAACTTTAAGAATTCAGCGAAGTATTCAAATGGAATCACTGAGATATTTTCAAAAATCATTCCGCTGTAAAAGATGATTGAATCAAATTGACACGCGTTAATTAAAGTGATTTTTAATTTGTAATGATTATTTTAATACTTTTTTCATTTTAGTTACACTAATTGACAGCAAAAGTTACGTTGAACAAATAAGGTGCATTAGATCTTGGATTGCTACAAATGACGCCTACCGTCATTATCGGATTTTCCAAATAATTGAGATTTACCTCTTGTTTACCCTTTGGCTACGATGGGCGATTGTAGTCGCTTTACAAAAATGCCATTCATATACGACGGGCGAGTATAGTTGCTTGCCATAAAATTTCATACATTTATTCTGATAATAAGTACAAAATTTGTTATAAAAGAGTTTTTAGAATTCGCTGATTTCAAATTTAACATTAAAATTTTAAAAAACGAAATGGTATACGAGGTCTGTTCAAAAACTATCGCGAATTTTGTGTTTTTTTAAAAATTATTTATTTATTCATGAATATGTATTTTATCCCCTTCAAAGTAATCCCCATCAGATATTATACACTTGTGCCAACGTTTTTTCCAATCCTCGAAGCACTTCAAAAAATCATTTTTTGTGATTTTGTTCAGTTCCTCCTTCGATGCCGTCTTTATCTCCTCAATCGTAGCGTAGCGTCGTCCTTTCATGGGCCTCTTCAGTTTCGGGAACAAGAAAAAGTCACAGGGGGCCAGATCTGGGGAATACGGTGGCTGCGGCATCATTAGTGTGTTGTTTTTGGCCAAAAATTCGCGATGTTTTTGGTCGAAATTGAGTAATTTTGGTACGAATTTCGCGGCGACCCGTCATGCCCAAATCATTGGTAAAAATCGAATGGCATGAGCCAATCGATATGTTTAGGTCCTCAGCAACTTCTCTAACGGTGATTCGACGATTGGCCAATACTATTTTCTTCACTTCATCAATATTTTCGTCTATTGTTGACGTGCTCGGGCGTCGGGCACGCTCTTCGTCGTTCACATCTTCTCGGCCCTCTGAGAACATTTTGTACCACCGATAAACGTTGCTTCGGTCCAAGGTAGCTTCACCATATGTCACAGTCAACATTCGGAATGCGTCCGCGCACTTAATTTTGTTTTTCACACAAAATTTGATACAGATTCTTTGATCCATTTTTTGGAATAGGCAAAAATCGAAGACGAGCCAAAACACGTGCAAGCAAAGCAGCTGTCAAAAATTAACTGAACATTCAAAATGGCCGAACTTGTTGGCATAAGTGAGAGACATGAATACCAACATAACGCCACAAAAAAATCGAAAATCGAATATACGTAACCCGCGGAAATTCAAAATTCGCGATACTTTTTGAACAGACCTCGTATATAGATTCAATATAATAAATTCAATATAATATTTGTTACAAATCATGGCAAAAATTTTTCTAATAATTTCTCAATAATTTCTTCAATATCAAATTTCTCATAATTTCTTATAATTTTTAAAAATTTCTCCTAATTTTTTACATAATATGTCATATTTACTCATAGAATGATCGCTTTCTCATAAATACTAATAAATACTCAAATGTAATGAGAAAATATGACTTTTTTTTATATATTTGTCATCATTTGTAAGATTTTTTCTTTTCAAATATGTCTTTTTAAAACTGTATAACACCGACGACCTCACCGATTTCAATGACTTTAACATATGTTGTCAGTGTCATGACCCTGAGTGATCTCCAACAGATTTTAACCGTCACTCGTTATTCGTTAAAAAGTTATTAGCAAAAAGGTTTAAAAGCAATGTCTTTTTTCTGCTATATGTATAAAACAAAAATTCTCTGCTTTCAAATAAATTTTCTACTTTAAAAACAAAAATTTTCTTTTGAAAATCTTATTTTTTTATATAATATTTGTTTTTAAAGCAGAGAATTTGTTTTTAAAGTAAAAACTTTTCACGCAAAGTGAGGTCCACTCTACATACTCTCTCTGACTAAAGACGTATGACTTTCGTGAAGCGAAGAGTATCCGTATGAAAAGTCGTTATGTCTTTAGGCTGGGGGGAGGTGAAATTGGACCTTGGCTTTGCGTGGAAAGTCGAACGCCCCTAGGCAAGGGGGAGATGGGATGGATCCATAGAACTTATAGATGGAAGGGGAATATGGACGTCGAGCAACATTTAAAGGACAGAAATATATCTTTCTATCTTTTTCTATCCTCTTTTGGCACATGTGCAGAAAGAAGAAAAGTTACTGAAAAGGATAGAAATACATCTTCTGTTTTTCAAATGTTGCTCACACCTTCCATTCACTGCTTGGATAGGTTATTCCGGTTCCATTATATATAAGTTCTATGGGTGGATCCTGTTTTGTATAGAAAATCGAACGCCTCGCGAAACGTGGTCCACTCCACATCCCCTGCCGCTTAGAGGCGTATGACTTTCTATGCGAAGCGAGATCTACCCTTTTCATCTCTTTTTTACTTAAGATCATTCGACTTTTCACATATTCCTTATGTAGGAAAGAAAGAGTGTGTAGGATATTCACTAATTTCTATGTATAATTGGATATGTCATATACTAGCGTATTAGAAGCAGTAACGAATAGAAAACCAGAAATCATTAAAAGTTGTGAACTGTGTCTATATTTTCCAGCGGAAAATTTGAATTACTAAATAAGGTTGTCGTTTTGTAATTTGTTGAATTTTACTTGAATTTCATATTTCTTTTTGCATTTATAACCCATACAGCACAGATGATTGAAGCAATATTGCTACAATGTTGCAATATTGCAGATTGCAATGTAATATTGCAGAGATATTACAGGAAATGTAAATTATGCCTGCAAAATGTCAGTAATATGCCTGTAATATTGCAGAAACATTGCACACTGTAATTCTTTAATTGTTACAATAATAATATAAAAATATAATTTTTTACAATATTTATGTAGTACAGTCTTTTAACAGCCGTTTTTATGATATAATAATTAATACAATCAATTTTTATATTTAAATAAAAAATTTATTAATCTATTATTTGACGATCATTTCGTTAGCTAATGGCACATTCGGTACATATGCACTGATACGGTTCTAGTACTGCTCTGTCACGATGCTGTCCTGACATGGTGCTGCTCTAATATGATGCAGTGCTACACTGGATCGATGTGACCTGGTGCAGAATTAAGTTTGAAATTAATAACGTATATTATAACTAATGATAGTAAACATAAATATTTTCATTATCAAAAGTATTTGTTTTTTATTATATATATAATAATTATATACTTCTTTGTCTGAGTATTCATTCACGATGTCCACATAATTTTTATCTTTTGGCTTTTCTTTTTTTATTACACATAACATATCTTCTATTTCATCATTGCTACTACTTGTTCTTAATAATTCATTTAAAATAAATAATTTTAGTCTTTTTTTATCCACCATTTTGAAATTTTTTGCTGCCTAACTAGTTTTGTTTGTTCGAACAAATTGCACTGACAAAAATGCCAGTGCAACATTTCTTGAACTCGTTCGGTTCATTCGGTTGGTCCGAATACGAATTCAGCACTACACTGGATCAGTTTTCATTTGCCGAATACGGCAATTTGAACGCATTGATACAATACGCACGAATGCGTGGCTGAAGAAGTTCGCACTTAGTGCGCACTAGTACAGTCTACCGAATGTGCCATAAGTTTTATATTTATTTTAAATATGAAATAAAAAAATTGTATAATATCAAGTTTGGATGCAATTAATGTATCATTATCGGATAAGATAATAAGCAATTAAGCTGCTGAAAACGATTTATCGAAATATTACAATAATTATGTGATCGATGATGTATTTATGTCTGATGTGAACACAAGAATAAACCAGCGCTCGAATTTTATTGATAAATTTCATACCGTCATTTTTTTTAATCGATTTCAGTTGACTTGAAGTGGCTTCGAATTAAAAAGAATCACTGCGATTAACTTAATCCATGATTAACTTATCAAGCGACTGTATTATTATATTAATGTGGATAATATTTGTACTTTGTTCGGGGCATACACATACATGCTTTATTCTTACAAATAAATTTATCCTTCAGAATAATACATTTATTGGAATATTTTTATAGTTTTATCATAAAAAATTGTTTTTGAAAAGTACATATCATTAGAAATGTGATTTGTAGAAAAATTTAAGTTAGTGAGATATATGTACAGAAAATAGTTTTCATTTTAGAGTCTTCGTAAAAAATTTATCCAAATGCATTACATTGCAATATTACTGGAACGTTTCGTCGCAATATAACAAAAAGCAGAATCTTAATATTATTGGAATTTTGCAGCAATAATTCAGCAACATTTCATAACCACCATACAATATTGCAATATTTCAGTGAAATCATTCTAAAATGTTTCTGCAATCTTTCTGTGCTATGTGGGAATTTATCCTATGACTGCAAATTAAATAAATATTTTAAAGAAGTTTATCTTTGTTGGAATTATATATCTTTATTATAAAAAAGAAGTAAAAGAAAAAATCATTTAGAAATCAAAATGCACATTAAGTTTTTTATAGTTAAATATGTACTGTTTAACTAAAAAAACTGTGAATTTTCATGGAATAATAAAGTAACACACAATTTCCAATACAAAGTAAAAAATTTAATAAAAATTTATGATATTATATTGGGTATGGGAATAAGTTTCCGCCCTTTTTAAATGAAAAAGATGTGTTTATTTAAACAAATCTATATAAGTAAGTTTATTCAAAGTATGCTCCTTCGGAAGCGACAACTTTCTCCCACCTTTCAAGTAATAAACGGATTCCTCGAATGAAAAAAATCTGGTTCTTTTGAAGCGATCCATTCATCAAGCCATTTTTTGATACCTTCATAAGAATTGAATCGTTCTCCAGAAAGGGCCGACTGCATGGATTGGAACAAATGGAAATCTGAAAGGGCAATGTCCGGTGAATACGGCGGGTGGGGCAGAATTTTTACTCCTTCCAAGTATTTCTTGACCGGTTTTGCAACATGTGGCCTAGCGTTGTCATGTAATAGAATCAGCTTGTTGTGCCTATTGTCCCATTCCGTTTTTCTTTCAAAGCTTGGTTTAAACGTATCAGTTGTAGCCGATAACAATCGCCAGTGATGGTTTCGGACGGTTTGAGCAGCTCATAATATATAATACCTCTTTGATCCCACCAGATGCACAACATAATCTTTGAAGCATGGATATTTCATTTTGGCGTTGATGGACCTGGTTCACCTGGCATCACCCATGCCTTCAAGGTTATCGTAGTAGATCCATTTTTCATCGCTAGTTACGATACGATGTAGAAAACCCTTCCTTTGTTGTCATTGACGAAGCATCTCGCAGATGACCACACGTCTTTCCATGTCTCTCTCTTTCAATTTGTATGGCACCCAATTTCCTTCTTTTTGCACCATTCCCATTGCGTGTAGACGTTTTCCAACAGTGGATCTATCAACATTTAACTCTTTTGCCAACCTATCGAGCGATAAACACGAATCTTCTTCGAGTAATGCTTGCAATTCTGCATCTTCAAATTTTTTCGGTGCACCTTCGCGTTCTTTGTCACGCACGTCAAAATCACCACTATTGAATCACCGAAACCATTCTTTACAACTAGTTTTCGATGGAGCATGCTCACCGTAAATATCTACGAGCAAACGATGCGTTTCCGCAGCACTTTTCTTTAAAATAAAATAATGGAGTAAAACTTCCCGCAAATGTTGCTTTTTTGGAATAAATTCCGACATCTTCAACGCAAAAAAAGTTACTCTTTGTTACGCTTCGAACGAATGCCATCTATTGGGCTCAAAAGTTTGGACACACACCTTTCAAAAACATGTCTTGCTATTCTATCAAACACACGAACAATGCTACTAACGACATGTTTCTGCAATGGGCGGAAACTTATTCCCATACCCAATACAATAATTTATTATGATATTATACAATAGATATGTTAAACTTAAAAAATATTTAAAGATTATTTTTGTCGTAATGTGTGAATTATTATATACATTGCAATTTGAAGATAATAATTATCGTAAAAACACTTAAAACAAAAATACTTGGAGTATCATGAACATTTAATAAATGCTCAAATTTGTTCGTCATACTTGCATTTTTGTTGATGTAACGCATGATGTAGCAATTTTGTATACGACGTGTTTTACGATAATTATCATTTTTCAAACTGCAATGTATGTAGAGTAACTTTGATATATATACGCTGCACCTAACAAAAAACTTATTAAATATTTATTTCCTACTATTTTTAAGAATGAATCTTATCAATAAAAACTTTGTACTATCTACTACTATGAAAAAAATATTAGAAATTCGAAATACTTATTTTTTATATTAAAAAAAGAACTTTTTGAAATCCTTGCATTTTTGCCCTATAATCCCGTAAGAGTGGAATATATGGTTACTCAAGGAGAGAGGAATAGTTACGGCTCACGAAAAATTTACAAATAATGCTTATAAATAAGAATAAAATGACGCAATAACTTATAAAATATGTTTACAAAGTTTTATTAAGGAATAAAAAAAATAATAAATATGTATATGAAGTAATAGATAATAATTACAATCTTCCTACGTATATTACAAATGTTATTATGAGATACATATTTAATGTAAATGTAATGTGTTTATTGCATTTAGTACACTGAATCCAATCTGCGCACTTTGCATGCTTGGGTCATAAATTCTGTCTGCTAAAATTGTATATCCTAAACAGGTAGGATATACAAAATAACAAACTAAACAAAGAATATAAGAGCAAAACACTTGTATTTTGCTATACAACATGCTTTACTATTTCTTTACATTTATGTATCACGAAATAATCATTAAGTCTTTTATGCGCCTCGCAGTAATCATTTTATGTAGATTATAATTTTTGACTTATTACAATAACAAATCGACTCAACTCAAAATAATTTCATTAATATTGACAGTAAGAAACTGAAATCATAACACAATATTAATATATCATAAAGGCAACAGAGTACAGTGCAGGAAAATTATCCTTACTTCTTCTATTTTTTCTAACTTTTGCGACGTAAATCTCAGCCCGGCGCATTTGTCGGAGTAATCCTATAATTCATTGTGACAGAAATAATTCGTTAAATACTTCTTAACTTTAATTTTAATATATTTATTATATAATATCACAAATTTTTATTAAATTTTTTACTTTGTATTTAAAATTGTGTTACTTTATTATTACTTAAGAATTCACAGTTTTAATTAAAAAAGATATATTTAATTATAAAAAAAATAATGTACATTTTGATCTTTTTAAATAATTTTTTTTTATTTTATTTTTATTTTTTATGGCAAAAGTACATAGCTCTTATAAAAATAAATCTTTAAAAATATATTTTAATTTGCAGAGTCATATGAACGCAAAAAATGATAAACATTAAGAAAAAAATAACAAAAACAGATATTATCTAGTCCGATTTACGTGATAACGATTAGCTGTTTATTACGATGTCACACCTGCAGCCATTTCAAAATTTAAAATTTTATAACTTTTGGCCCTTAAATGTTACGTATTACATTTTACAACATCAAACTCTATATTTTAATAACAAATTTCCAAAAATCTGCGAGATGCATATCTAGATTTCTCTTTGTTAGTCAATAATCATATGTATGCAATATAAGTACAAATAACTCTACTTCAATATTTATTCTCCTTTCTGGTCAAGCACTAAATATAACGGATTTGAAGGATTCAATGGAGACAAATAATTGAATATGGATTTATCCAAATTGAACTTAAGGTTGTTGTATTAAAATGATTTTTTTTAAGATTTGTTTGAAGCTTTTACTATTTGAAGATAATAATATTCTCCATACGTAATCATTTTAAGGGGAGAGGATAACCAGGCATGTTCAAAAGATAATTGCATTTGAAGTTAGTACTTTTAACATGCTAAATAAAAAGTTTTCTGTGCCAGACAAGGAGCGACAGAACACTTTCAATTATAGCGCAAAAAATGGTAATTCGCTTAAAAACTATAGAAAAACTAAATATAATACGAATCTCGTAAATCGAAGAAAATGAGGAGTAATCAGGCAAATATTAATTATAAAACCTTAGAAAGTTGCTTTACTACTTCATTAATAACTATTTCGCTTATTAATTCATTCTCAAATACCGGGGCATAGTGGAGAAATAAAAATTACTGTTGGGAAATAAAAATTATTGTTTAAAAATTACGCATATATTGTTTAAAATCTGCAGCAATTTTGTATGTATAAATGTAGGGAATGGAACGAATTGAATTGAATAATTAGAGAGCAGGTGAATAATCAATGAGGGGAACTAAGGCTTCTGCAGATATAACGAAGAGAAATGGACAATCTTGGAGATAGACGAGAGCAGAATGGTGACGATTAGGAGGGGCATAGGAGAGGAGATCGTTTACAGTATAATCGTGTGGGAATTAGGAGATTTAAGAGAGGAGAAAGAAGAGGTTGATCGTTGGGAGGATCGGGAAGTTGAAAATCGACATTCGGGACAGGCTGTGGATTTGAATATGGCGAAGGGAAGTTCAAGGAATTCGTTCGGATATATGGAGAGGATTGATACGAGCGAGTAGGAAATGTCTATCGGTGGAGGAAGAATAGGCAAGGGGGAAAGTGATGCCGGTGTCTCTATTGCGTTTTGATTCTCCGATGGTCGAACGCTAGGGATGCAATCGCAGGGGCGACGGTCCGGCGCAGGTAGGGTCCTATTCCGAACAACCTGTCGGCGTGAGCGAACGACAACGATAACGCTACGGTGTAGAGGAGTAATAGTCTCGTTAAAATGCACTGCAACGTTCATTTATTTAATATGGGGCGAAAGAAGAGACAAGAAAAAAAAAAGAGAAAACAAATAAGATGATAATGGTGATTGCAACAAAAGAGAGAAAAAGGAAAAAAAAGAGGAGAGGACACCCGAATATCAGGGGGTGTTCACTTATTACTTATAACGATACGGCTGGGGGGATACTGATGAAGTTGGTTGGAAAAAGGGCGAGTTGTTCCCAACAAGCTGCGGGCTCAGGGCTGAAGGTGTTGGCCCGAAGATGATACGGTTTAGTGGTTTCTGGTTCTGTTGCACTGACTCAATATATATGTTTTTGCTGTGACCCGAATGATTATTGAGCGAAATAAAACAACTGAAGCGAACTAAAGACCAAAAATAAAAAGGTTGAGAATAATCAAAATTTTGTGACTTGCGACTTGTCTCTGAGAGAATCTTTAATGACTACTGAGGAAAATTAAAGAGTTGTACTTTGAGGGCCGCGGAACCGTGATTTATATACCGATTCTTCCTTGGTTGGTAGGGATCTAGTTAAGTGATGGGACACTTTTCTGGCTTCTAGATTGGTCAAGATTTGGGGTACATTGTGGGGGAAGAAAGGAGTCTGTCTTACATCAACAAGTGTCAGTCTTATTTTTATGATGCTTTCTTCTTAAATTATGGGGAAATGCACGTGCAGCAGGTAAAACGAGCGCACGTGCAGTGTCGGCACGGGGTCGTTAAACATCTCCCCTGGACATCGCGTGTCATTTCTGTATTTTATGATCACGGACATCGTGAGAATCGTTCGCGACTTCACTGTTAGGAAAATCTAGCCATTAGTTTTGCGTTTTCACTGACATTAATTGTCTTCTTAATAGCGTCCAAGGAGGGGATTGTCCAAGGAGAGTGTCATCGATGTCGCATTAGTCTCCCGCGTCCACCGATTCCTTAGTTGATGTTAACAGGGAAATACTAGAGTCTTTGCTTTTAATTTTTCGTGAAAAAGATTTTTATCACTTTTTAACTGTCTTATGTATTGACAACTCCAGGTCTCCGTGAAAAAGAGAAAAAAAAAAGATTATGAGAATCCGCTGGACGTAACAAGCCCATCCACTACTCCAACGTTATCGATATCGTCAAATCGTTTCTCTGGAGGCAGGGTGCTATGGCACAGCTTCTTCGGTGATATGGTCAATAGCGCAGAGTAGCTCATCTCGCAATATGTTCACCCGTGCGTTTCGGAAGCTCAAACGACTCTTGCTAAGCAGAATTGCGTTCCAAAATTCGATACTGTCAAATCGAATATCATTTTATTCTTTCAATGTTGAACGAAGATAAATGATACTCGGAGTTCACAGATAAATAACACTCGGAGTTCACATTCAAGTTTTGGAATTCCAGTTCTTGGCTCCCTTGAGCGGATTTTACGACTGATCTATTAACTTTCGCTGCTTGTCTTTCTTTGAATTTTTAGCTGTGAGCCCTCAGATCATACATGAATGTGCTCTTGGTTAATTCTATCTTCATTAAAATAATTTAATTATCAATATTTTACGATCTTCACAACAATAATGTTTTGAGGCTGAGTAGCAATCACTTTAAGAGTGATTAATGACGTCACATCTTTTATCTGTCAATTAAAAGCTAAAATTAAGCATGTCATGTTACTAATTGTTCTCAGATTAAATCTGCTTTGTTCGAAAATATCAGCATCATTAAAACAATATACTGAAAAGTTAATCTCAAACGCAACATACTATTTTACTTACTTGTAAAATATTCATTTTTTTACTATGACATCTTTCTTTTCATATTTTTTTTAATATGCGCACTTTTGCATTATTTTAACGTCTCTTTTTCTTAATAAAAATATTTATAGCACTTTATTTTTGCAAAACGTATAGTCAGCAACTAAAAGGTTGTTACTTATGACCTGCGTACAGTAACTAAAAGGTTGTTACCATAAGAATCAATCGCTCGGTGAATTTATGGCTGCATTCTCCAAAACTCATTAAAAAAAAGTGTTGCAACCTTTTAGTTGCAGAATGTACTAAAGTTACAAAATGCATTCAAAAACACTTGATATGCTATGTGTAGACAAAGGTTATAACCTTCATTGGTCACAGTTTTTTCTTCTTATGGTATGTCCAGTTAGTATAGAGAGTCAGGATAGTTAGCTTAATATTGTATATAGCAGAAAAGAGATATTATATCTTAAACTTTTTTTATTAATAAATTTTAACGAGTAACGAGCGATGATCAAAATTTGTTGGAGGTCATTCAAGGTCATGACCTTAACAATATGGATCATTGCAATCGGTGAGGATGTTATGAAGTTTTAACATACTTTTTCATATTTTCTCGTACAAAATATTTCATTTCTCATATTTTTCCACACACCTGATAACAATTTTTCTCATAATTTTTTTATAAATTCTCATAATTTTTCAGATATGTCATATTTTTTCTCATAGAATGATTGCTTTCTCATATTTTCTCATATAAAGTACAATATTTCATTTTTCATTTTTTTCTCTCATACATAATAATTTTTTTCGTAATTATTTCTAGAAATTTATTCAAAACAAAATTTTAAAAAATATAAATTTTTTTAAATTTATTATTATCAAGAATACTTAAATCTGAAATTGTTTTTATCAACTAATTGCAACTCACATTTTAATTTTTTTTTAATTATCGAGTTTTGAACCTGGGATCTCAAGATTATGAATACGTTATCTGTTACATCATTTAGAAGTATTGATATACTTGTTTTTCATTGTTTATATATATCCTGATCAAAATTTTTCTCATAATGTCTCATAAAATTTTTACATAATGTCTCATAAAATTTTTACATAATTTCTCATATAACAATTTGTAAGTAATTTTGTGAAATTATGAGAAATTGAGAAATTTTTCAGATTTTCTAATATTTTCTCATATTCTTTCCAACAATAAGAAACAATTAGAAATCTTATAATTTCTCAGGAGGGTTCTATGAAAAACTATAACAAATTTTTTAGATTTCTAATATCTTCTTTATATTTCTAATATTTTTTCCATCAATAAGAAATAAAAAGTCTGTTAATTTTTCAGGAGCTCATGAAAAATTTACATATAAAAAAATATGTATGCATAATGGATAATTTTTTAAAATAAGCAACTATATGCTTTTTTTCCATCAATTGACTTATCTCATTATTCTGTTCATAAAAGTATTAAGATAAGATTACAAAAAAATTAATAGTTTACGAGTTATTTAACATTTTATATCAATATATGCTAGAATAAAGCATAAAATATCTCATGAACTATTGGTTTTTTGATATTACTACCCTAATATTTTTATATGCAGAATAATTAGAGAAATCATATTATGCAAAAATCATATAATTCCATTTAAAATAATAAAAAGTAATAAAAGTTGTAGGAGTTAATGCAATTAATAATGCGATTATCTTATATTTATTTAGTTTATTCCATAAACCTTAATGTGATTTCGATGAGCGCAATCATAATATAATAGAATTTTGACGTTTTGACTCCTCTTTGAGCCATCTTTAGAATGAGTTATCCATTGTTAGATCATAAATTCTTATTCCGCAATCAAATTGTAATGTGTGGGTTTCTCAACAGTTGACAGACTATTGGAATCACAACTGAAACCGAATACGAATTGGAGAACACACACAATACATTGGCAATTACAGTTATTTTTAAAAGATATTTGTATTTTTTGCAAAATGAAAAAAACGAATTTTATGCAATGATCAAACATCTACATATGAAAGGTTTAACGCCGAAAGAAATCAAAGCCGAGTTGGATAATGTTAATAGCACATCTGCACCAGCGTTTGCGACTGTATACAAATGGGTGAATGAATTTAAACGTGGTCGTACATCCACATGTGATGCACCTCGTTCGGAACGTCCAATTGAGGCTGCTACGCTAGAAATCATCTATAAAGTCCACGATATTGTTTTGACTGATCGACGAGTGAAAGTGCGCGAGCTTGTTGAGGCCACAGGCATATCACATGGCACAGTGATTTCAATTTTGCATGAACAATTGGGTATGAAAAAGCTATCGGTAAAATGGGTGCCGCATTTGTTCATTGTGAACCATAAGCGTAACCGTGTGACGATGTCAAAACAATGTTTGGAGATGTTTCAACGTAATCCAGGTGAATTTCTGCGTTGATTCATTACTGTGAACGAAACATGGATCCATTACTTCAAACCCGAGACGAAGGAACAGTCAAAACAATGGACTTCACCGAGTGAACCAGCTCCGAAGAAGGTGAAGACCGTGAAGTAGACCGGAAAGGTGATGGCCACAGTTTTTTGGGATGCACAAAGTATAATTTATATCGATTACCTTCCGTCGAAGCAAACGATCAATAGCGATTACTACGCAGTCTTATTGAACCATTTCAACAATATTTTAAAGAAAAAACGTCCAAATTTGGCAAAGAAGAAACTCTTCCATTAAGTCAATGCCCCCTGCGACTATTTCCTGTTTCCAAACCTGAAGAAATAGTTCGGAGGAAAGAGATTCACCACCAGAGAGCAGCTCATCGCCGAAACAGAGGCTTATTTTGAAGGGTTGAACAAATCATATTATTTGGACGGCTTGAAAAGTTGGAGAATCGTTGGATCAAGTATATCGAGTTGAAAGGAGATTATGTTGAGAAATAAAAATGAATTGATAAAAATAAAATGTGTTTTACTATGTTTTTCTAAAAACTTATTGACTTGCCCTCGTATTCATACGTGCTTGCACCGATGGCCAAATTCCACGAATTCTGCTACGAATTGCTTCCCCATCCAACCTATTCGCCAGATTTAGCCCCCTGCGACTATTTCCTGTTTCCAAACCTGAAGAAATGGTTCGGAGGAAAGAGATTCACCACCAGAGAGCAGCTCATCGCCGAAACAGAGGCTTATTTTGAAGGGTTGAACAAATCATATTATTCGGACGACTTGAAAAGTTGGAGAATTGTTGGATCAAGTGTATCGAGCTGAAAGGAGACTATGTTGAGAAATAAAAATGAATTGATAAAAATAAAATGTGTTTTACTATGTTTTTCTAAAAACTTATTGACTTGCCCTCGTATTCTTTTTATCAGGAAAGAGTGATAATTACTTGTTAGACCACGAAATCGATGAATCAATGATGCAACTTGGATGATTATCATTCTCGTCCGCAATTAACAATGTATTTTCTTTCCTTAGAACGAGAAGCTGGAAGTAAAACAGAAATGGGCCTCGCGGCTTCTAGGAAAATTACGAAAGGATATCACGCAAGAATATCGAGAAGACTTTGTATTGAGTATTACGGGAAAGAGGCCAGCGATGTGCGTTCTAAGCAATCCTGATCAAAAGGGTAAAATGCGTCGAATCGATTGTCTTCGTCAAGCGGACAAGGTAAGTCCGACCCACGTACGCTTTTACGCATCCTTATCTATATTTTATTAAATGAATTTTTATTAAAGAGAGTCATTAATATTTAACAGTGAGAGTTTGACAATGCAAACTTTTATGAATATTCGCATCTCTGTGATAGGTATGGAGGTTGGACCTAGTTATGGTGATTCTTTTCAAGGCAATTCCATTGGAATCGACGGACGGGGAACGGCTTGAAAAAACTGCAGAATGCGCGCAGCCGGGACTTTGCGTCAATCCTTATCATATTAACGTTTCTGTCCGGGAACTAGATCTCTATCTCGCCAATTTTATCACGAGTCACGGTAAGACAGATAACAGATTACAATCAATAATTGTTGCGATCGAGAGACCAGTTAACCTATTCAGGGGTATGTTCGGATTCCCATCTGGATGTACCCCCGATGTCATGTCATCCTTATTGTTTACTGAACTGTTAAATAAGAATGACATGACATCTGAGGAGCAGACCCTATTCTGTAACTTTTAACGATAACTGTAACTTTTGATATTGTTATATGTCGTTGCGCAGCTTTTTCACTGTATAAAATATCTGCGCAACGACATCGACAACTATCGGTAGGCGTGTACAGACAGTTACAGAATACTGCTGCTGGTGGGAATCAGATCACGCCTCTGTAACTTTTTAATGACAGTTTTACTAGCTAGGGATGTCGAATCGTTGCGCAGGTACTTTACATGATAAAAAAGCTCTACAACGACAGTATAACGAATGTCGTTAAAAGTTACAGAATAGGCCCACAGGTATCCTATTCTGTAACTTGTTAAAATAGTAACGACATCGTTGCGCAGTTTTTTATATCATAAAATATCTGTGCAACGATGTCGTTATTGTCTTAACGAGTTACACAAAAGGGTACCTAGGCACTTATCATGAAACAAGTTGGAATGGATTTCGATCGAAATGTTCCATGATAGGTGCTCAGAAAATATTTGAGGATTGATTTATTCGATAATTTTGATCAAATTTAATTTAGAAAACGACTTGACAAAGCGATTAGCACGTTACATTAATTGCATTGAAATTTATTTATTGAATAACTATTTATTCGACAAACATGCTATAGTTCTTAGTATGTTAACTGTCTTTTTTGATTAAACATGTTTTTAAACTGAAGTAAAGTGTAACTAAAGTGCAAAATCCGTATTTTGCCCTATTTGTTATGCCAGAATTTAATAGCTGGTGTCAAGAACTTTTCAAAACACTGTAATAAATTTATTTTCCATTAAGTACTTTTCGTTATAAGGCTTGAAAGTTACAGTACCGCCGGCATTAGCATTACGCAAGATATTCAACTGGCTAAAACCTCTTGAATGTTCAATCATATTCTGGATAACATATTTATCAAAATCAAGGCCAAATTTTAATTATAGTTTTTTAATTTTAGTTATTTAATTATAGTTTTTCAGTACATTAACATCTTTCTGATAGGATGCCAGATTGAGCATTAAATTACTATAGTAGTTTGCATTTATAAGTCCCAAAAAACCTTTCGGTGCGCAGTTCAAATGACTATATACTTAGTATATAAATTCACATAGAAATTATTTAAAAAGAATCTTCAACCGTAATAGGCATTAAACTCTTATTTGTTGTGTATACATCTTTGACTTTTTATTGCCACTTTTTCGGCAATATATCCCACCGCGACATATAAATTTCATAATTTTTCAATTTCGAAATTTATAAATATGGATGAATTTTTGTGAATGTGACATATACAAAGAAATTTATAAATATACATCTCATATAACCAAATAATACTATTCTCATGCGAAAATTCAAAAAAGATCAAACTTTTGTAAGTTTGCATTATATAATGAAAATACGGTATAAAACCATACTAATTACTCTCAATATGCTACTCATAATAATTAATTGCTTATATACCTTGGTGAAAAAATTTCACTGAAATTAATAAATTATTCCACGTTTTAGAACATTTCAGCGAAATTGATGAAAAATTTGTTGAAATTTCAATGAAAGTGAATTTTTCCGTTAACATCGAAAAATCGTTGAAATTGAATTGACATTTTTCTGAAATTTCTTTGAAATTTTACTGAAATTTCTCTGAAATTTTTGCTGAAATTTTTCTAAAAAGTATTCCAAAACGTAGAATAATTTCAGCGAAAATTTTCCACTAGAGTATTGTATTCTTTGATACAATTGATCTATATTTGTATATATGTTAATTACATTCAAAAGAAATTACAAATTTCAAGATTATATATAGATAAAAATCTCGAACATATTAATAATGAATGTGATTCTAATGTTACTTTAAAAAAATTTTTCACGATACCATACTTGGGCAAAGTATCTGAAAAATTCAAAAAACTTTCACAAGTTTACGGTTTTAACATTGCGTATAAACCTATGAATAAAATGAATACATTTATTAAGACAGGGAAAGACTCTTTACCTAAGGATGATCAATGTGGAGTAGTTTATAAAATCAATTGTTTAAATTGTGAATCTTCCTATGTTGGCCAAACTAAAAGGAAATTAAAAACTCGGATAAAAGAACATAAGGCTGACATAAAAAAACCTTTTTCGGAAAATTCAGTCGTTTCACGTCACCATTTAAATGAGATGCATGAATTAGATTGGGATAATATAAAAATTTTAGATACAGAACAATCTTTAATGAAACGAAGAATTTCGGAAATGATACATATAAAAAGACAAACAATAGGTATCAATAAACAAAGTGACACGGAAGGTTTGCCTAACGTTTATTTTCCTCTTCTTAAGAAGGATCTCTCTTTCTATAATAAACAATTCTAGAACTTTCTAAACTTTTGACTCAGATATATAAATAGCGGTAAAATACATGATAAGACAAATAATAACACACAATGTCAAGACTAAATTCTAATTGTGCGAAAGTGGTACTTGTGATTCATCGTTTAGTTTTTTTGCTGTAAAACAGGTAATGATTTCATTCTTTATATTCCGACTAGAAGATATTAATTTTGTACAATTTTATTTAAATTAGAATCTGGAAATTCTTGTTCTACATATGACAATTAGCGTTGCATATCATTGTATGAAGCATCGTCACATAGAAGAGAACATGTATATCCAATTATAATACCGGACTGTTGAATTTAATGTCAACTGATACTGCGTTTTAAGAACATTATTTCATTACTGAAGATGGCCAGATTGTGGCCGAAATGTCTAATGTTTTAATCAATGTAATAATAAATTAATTCACAAACTATAACTTGTGCCGTGGTTTCTTATGCTTTTCTTTTTATATATTATATTATATATAGAGATGATGAATGTATTCATACAAAACTTACTCAAATTTTTACAATTAGTATCAGCTTGATTTACGCATTACTTTCATGTTTGTCTATATAATGCCTTGAAATTTAAAAATTTTCTAGCTTTAGATGTGTAAAAAGACATTATGTATTTTCTACAATATATGTATGTGCAAATGACTTTTGGTTACTTTTTCGGTAATTCATCCTCTTATGCGTTAGTTGTAAGAAATGTAGGTTCAGTTTTAAAGTCGCGTAATTCGGTTAAGAAAAATCAATCATAAGAAAGTTTTTAAAAAAGCATTTTGTAAAACTATATATTTTTTTGTAAAAGTATTAAATTTTTTATGAAAAAAGTTTTTTATCAAGCTGCAAACTTTTGAATGTAGTTTTACAGAACATAATAGGTCTTTAATTGTTAAAGATATTATAAAAATTGTAAGATATTGTAAAAATAAGAAGAATTGTAAAAATAACAATTTTTTTGAAAAATGGTCAAAAGCCGTTAAAGTACAAGTTTAAGATTTGGTATGCTTTTTTACTTTTTGTCTGCAATGTTTACTAAATTTTGATGAAAATTGTGCAATTTTGGATGTTGAAAATGTTTCCTATTTTTGTTGAGCAGTATATATTAATACGAGTACGTTTTAACATAAATTTAATATTTATATAATAATATATTAAAAATTAACACATCTTTTATGAAAAATATAATATAATATAATTGACAAAAAAACTGAGCGTTAACTAATGGATAACTGTTCATTGTGTGAGAATTATGAATAGTGGAGCAATTGTGAGCAGTAGCAGATTTAGATAGAGTCCTGAGGTCTAGGGGTGTCATCCTTTTAGCAATCAAGATTGAAGTTAACCTTATATTTATGCAGGGTTGCCAGGTGTGGCCACATGCCACATTCCATTTCCGCCAATATAGCCAAAGCTTGCGCTTCGGAGAAAAGTGCCTTTCGACGAAGCCAACTCTTTTTTTGGTTGTTCATTCTGAAAGGGGCACCAAGAAGTACAGGACACAAAAATGTGTAAATTCGCCACTGGTCGTGAGGAAGCTTTTTGACCGTTGGGAAAATGAACGAAGGATTTCAAGTTCGAATCTTGTGTTCGTCTCCGTTAATCTTCTTGTTCCGTCGCTTTAAATTGTAATTGGTGACAGTATATTGGAATAGATTTACCATTTAATGATAAAAACTTGTTTACAATTGTCCACTTCTGTTAAATTTTATTATCAATAGGGTAACTCTGACAAATACGCTGCGCTAGGATTTATGTCGCAGAAGTTAGAAAAAATAGAAAGAGTGGCAGTAATTTTCCCGCAACTACTCTGTTACATGCCTTTATGTTATATTAGTATTGTATTATGATTTCAGCTTCTTACTGTTAATATTATTGAAATTATTGTAAGTTGAATCGATATTTGTCACTGTAATAAGTAATGCTGTCATAAATTATAATCTATATAAAATGATTACTGTAGGGCGTGCAAAAGACTTAGTGATTATTTCGTGTAGTGGAATAGTAAAGCATGTTGTGTAAAATACAAATACTTTGCTTTTGTACTCTTTGTTTAGTTTGTTGTCTTGTATATCCCACCTGTTTGGGATATACGGCATTTTTAGCGAACGAGATTTCTGCCCAAAGCATACAAAGTGCGTAGATTGAATTCAGTGCACTAAATGCAATAAACGCATTATATGAAATATGTATCTCATGTCATAATACTTATAATATATGTAGGAAAATTATAATTATTATTTATTACTTTATATACATATTTACCATTCTTATTCCTTAATAAAACTTTATAAACACATTTTATAAGTTATCGTGTCATTATACGTCTCATTTATATGTATTATTTGTAAATTTTTCATGAGTCGTACGTCCCCCCTCCCCTATGAGTAGCCATATATCCCATCTCTATGGGATATACGGTAAAAATGCAAGGGTTATTTTTTAATATGAAAAATAAATAATTCGGTAATTATTTAGTATAAGGGACCATCCTCCAATGACCTTGACATTGACATATGTTGTCAAGGTCATGACCTTGAGTGATTTTGAACAAATGTTAGCCGTCGCTCGTTGTTCGTTAAAAAGTTATTAACAAAAAAAGTTCTTCAATAAAAAAAAAACTAACTTTTGGACATGACTGCGCTCCGATGAGACAAATTCCCTACTCTAACAGCGCAAAATATTTTCTTATATAATTTTTGTGTCTTTAGAGCCAGAGAATTTGTATTTTTAAAGCAGAGAATTTGTTCTTTTAAAAGCATAAAATTTGCGTTTTGAAAGAAAAAAAATGTGATATTAAAGCGAAGAATTTGTGTTTGTAAAGCAGGAAACATTTTATTATGTATAATGTACTCCTTTTCCATTCTTTTTATATGGACAGAAGTTTAAATCTAACATTTAGCGAAAATAAACATTGTAACTGTAAACACGACTACGTTGTTATCGCCGAAATTCCTATAACGATCGAAATATTATTACAAATATATAACTTCATTTATTGACATAATGGCTAAAGAATATCTAATATTTGAAAATATAAATACTGAATGAATCAAATAAACAAAAACATTTTGCAACACACACAACGCTGTTAGAGCAGGGAATTTGTTTCATCGGAGCGCAGTCATGTCCAAAAGTTAAATTTTATTGAAGAACTGTTTTTGTTAATAACTTTTTAACGAATAACGAGGCGACGACTAAAATTTGTTCAAGTAGGGTCACGACCTTGACGACATATGTCAAGGTCAAGGTCATTGGAGGGTGGTCCCTTATACTAAATAATTACCCTTATACTAAATATTTCAGATTTCTAATATTTTTTTCATAGTAGTAGACAGAACAAAGTATTTACTGATATAGTTCGTTTACTATAAACATAGTAAATAATACTTAATAAATTAAGTTTTTGATAGATGCGACGTATATACCGGAGTTATCCTAACTGATAAAATTTTTATGCTGTTTAGCTATCAGTTAACTGATATCCTCGCTCATATCCTCGCTTAATTAATTATTATTATTATCAGTTTAGTTTTCAACATTTTTGTAAAATTACCTGTGATAAATAAGAGATCGGTTACTGTTATGTACATGCGCGGCTATTTGGTGGATTTGCAGGTGTGGAATGACTTATTATTGGGGAGGGGGGGGGGGATGAAAAAAATTTCTTAAGTCATATTTAATTCTCTAATTCCCCCTCTAAGCAAATCTCTCACTCTAAGCGCAGCTCCGAGCTCGGAATGGATTAGTGCTGCAGACTAAAGCCTGCACAGCTGTATCCCTCTTCACTTTCTTTCTCCAAGTAAAGACGCGGCAAGTGAGCAAGGTAGCGAAATAGTGAACGAGACAGAGTGGAGAAGCTAGAAAAAACGTTGTGGCGTTCAGGTTTGTCCGCAGTACTGTTGCCGGCGGCAGTCCCGGCAATCGTGAACGAGAACTCAAAGTAGACTAATATACACAAGGCTTGTTCCTTTTAACTGAATTTCTTGCACGGTTTATCTTTCCTCTTTTTCTTTCCAACATGGAGAGAGAAGAACTCAAAAACTTTAACTAAAAAGGACCTGAAGCTTCACAGAATACTGCAGGTAATGTCGAGTTTCCATTTCACTTAAATCTCAGGTCTACTTAGGTCAACTCAGGAGTACTCCACAACTTCACACCCATTTCGTCGCCCATGATTATGTAATAATAAATTGTGATACAAGTAAACAATATTTATAAAAAAATATTCAAAATTAATATATACAGACGAGCAAGCACTGCAAGCTTCTTGAAACACTAAAAAGTGCGAGAGAAAATGCTCTACATAGCAGTTTTGGGGGAAAGATCTTAAAATGATATATCTTTTATTTTATCTTATATGATTTAGAGATTTATTTTATATTATATGATTTATATTTGATGAATCTTCAATGTAAGCTCCATAAAAAAATTAATTAGATCATTATCTAAATTACTGATTTGAAAACTAGGGGTTTCGAGCTTTAAAATATAAAAAAGAAATAGTGCATGCGATTTTCTTGTCGCAAATGGGTACCTTCCTTTATAAAAATTTTTCACCATTTTTAGCCCGCGCGAACGGTTAGTTTGAGTAAAAACATGCATTTCACTTAATAAGTATGACTCCGTCGCAAACAGAAACTTTTCCGTAAAAATAAGTGGTTAAAACGGATTGCACTCGTGTAGTACATGAGTATATCCGAGTGGTAAAAACATGAAAATATAACATGTGTTGAAATATAACATGTGTTCGTACAAAGTTTTATTAAGGAATAAGGATAATGAATATATAATATATAGGAAGTAATAGATAATATTTCTAATCTTGCATATATTACAAGCATATATTACAAGAGTTATGATATGAGGAGATATATGTTTTATGTAATGCATTGAATTTAATGTACTTAACTTAATATGTATATTTTTATATACATATTAAGTTAAGTACATTTATGAAGTGCATTTTCGATATAAAGACTTATTTGCAACATTATGAATATTTTTGAATTGTAAATACGTTCTATGTAAATTTGAAGTGAAAAAACGTATTTACGAGTGCAAAATAGTAGTTTAACTCATTATTTACATCGGATGTTTTTACGCAAAATAACGTGATTCAATAAATCATGACCGATAAACGAGAAAATCTGCTTGCTTCTGGATTTAAATCGAGGCCTGGTTTCCAAAGTCTCTGCTCAAACGAGGCTGCCACTCTGCCACTGAGAAGGAGAGATTCACATATGTATTTCATGGATTTTGATCAGTTTTTGCGTGGTTATTCTGAGGCATCAAAAAATGATATACCTAAAACAGTAAATTAATAAAACAGTAAATTGTATCTCTGCGTATTTTTTGAAAAAAATCATGATTCTAGGTCGCGATGACGGATCACTTTCAAACCTGGGAAAATCGATAGATATTTAAAAAACAAATCATTTATANTGTATCTCTGCGTATTTTTTGAAAAAAATCATGATTCTAGGTCGCGATGACGGATCACTTTCAAACCTGGGAAAATCGATAGATATTTAAAAAACAAATCATTTATATATATATATATACATATATTAGGTTCGAAAATTGATAGTTTATGAGAAAATTGGCATTCTTTGATTTCAATCGAAGCTTTGAAACATTTCGCGAACTGTTGCTATTCGTAAAGCGGTAGAAGTCGGCGCAGATGGTACAGCATTACGGATTCTATACTCGGATTTAGATATGCTTATACATTCATATTTATCTGCCGGAGATGTATTTTTCTAATTTTAAATAAATCTAATTTCAAATATTTTGTCTATGTTTAAACGAAGAGGAAAGAGGTTTGAAAGCGATTTGTCCTGACCTAAAATCAAGATTTTCTTGAAAAATACGTGGAGGTGTAATTTACTGCTTTCAAAGGATTATTTTTTGGTGCCTCAGAATAATCACGCAAAAGTTGATCAAAATCCGTGAAATACATGTGAGTCTCTCTGTATGAGCCACAACTCCTATGTCGATATTCGCTTGCTTATGTACCTTTTACATAAAAGATTATAATTATTATGTAATAGTAATTTTATAATATATATATATACATATATACATATATAATATATTGAATTCATATATACATATATGTAATGTTATATGTCCAGATATATATATATATATATATATATATGTATATATAAACGCACACGCATACACGCACGCATGCACGCACGCACAATACAATACATACGAGGGCAAATAAATAAGTACCCGTGTTTCAAGACAAGCGACGTTGTTGATGCAAGTTGGCATTACCATCGTGTGCTACCATCTTTCAAACGATGCCATACAAAATTTCAAAGTGATTCATGCAATAGTCTTGATTTGACAGCAATTCGTAGGGAACGTGTTTGATGTTTTCCGATACAATGGAAAAAGAGCAATATCGATCCGGGATTCTTATTTTTGGATGAAAAAACATACGAAGAAATAAAAACGAAGTTGGATGCCGTCTATGGGAACTTTTCACCATCTATGACAACCGTCAGATATTGGTTCAACGAATTCAAACGTGGTCGTTCGTCTGTTTTTGATGAGGAGCACCCAGGCCGCCCAACAGACGTGGTTACTGAGGAAATCGTTGAAAAAGTCCACGACATGATTTTCGCTGATCGCCGAACGAAAGTGCATGAAATAGCAGAGGCCGTAGGCGTGTCGTACGGAACGGCATTCAATATTTTGCATGATAACTTGAGAATTGTTCACAATGCACCGGTTCACTCCTCCGCAATTGCCACAGTCAAATTGATCGAATTGTGCTACGAATTGCTGCCGCATCCGTACTCTCCGGATTTAGCCCCCTGTGACTTCTTCTTGTTTTCAAACTTGAAAAAATGGCTCGGTGGAAAGAAATTCACGTCGAATGAGGATGTCATCGCCGAAACAGAAGTCTATTTTGTAGAGTTCGACAAATCGTTTTTCTGAGGGATTAAAAAAAATGGCAGAAGCGTTGGGAAAAATGTATCCTCCTAAAAGGGGATTACGGTGAAAAATAAAAAAAATTTTTGTGAAAAGCTTGCGTCTTCATTACTAACACGGGTACTTATTGATTTGCCCTCGTATGTATGTGTATGTAATAATATATGTATAGTAATTGATGATATCGTAATTCCGGTATGTATGTCGCATTTATCGAAAACTTAATTTATCAAGTATTGTGTATTATGTGTTTAAGGTAAATATATTACATCAATAAAAATGTTACACTTTCTACTAATTAGAAATACGAAATATTTAATTTTTATATAAATTAAATATTAAAAGAGGAACTTTTTAAAATCCTTGTATTTTTATCGTGACTTATAGGGATCTCAGAATATACTCATAAAAGATTTATAAATAATGGTTAGAAATCAAATGCAGTAGCTTATAAAATGTGTTTGTACAAAGTTTTATTAAGAATTAAGGATGGTGAATATATAATATATAGGAAGTATAGATAATATTTCTAATCTTGCATATATTACAAGAGTTATGATATGAGGTAATATGTTTTATGTAATGCATTGAATTTAATGTACTTAATCCAATATGTATATTTTATGCGTTTTGATATAAAGCCCATCCGCAAAAAATTCCATATGTTTTAAACAGGTGAAAGATGCAACATCAAGCTGAATGAAAAATGAAGTTAAGCACTTGTATTTTGTTGTAGTCCATTCTTTATCATTTCTCTACATTTATCTCTCATCAAATCATCAAATAATCGTATATCATCAAATAACCAAATCTTTTGCATTCTCTACAGTAATAATTTCACGTGAGTTATAAGACATAGTAGCGCTACTTACTACATTGACAAATCGATTCAACTGACATAATAGTGTTACTAATATTACAGTAAAAAATTGAAGTCATGATACTAATATAACATAAAGGCATATATAACAAATTATATAATAGATATATAATAGATAGGTTGCTTGCATATTATCTTCACTCCTTTTATTTCTAATTTCTGTGGGATAAATCCTCGCGCGGCATAAATGTCGGAGTTACTTTATTGTAAGAATTCTTTTCCAATTTATTAGAGATCGCACGAAATATTAAAGTATGATACCTTTTTGATCGTTTAATTTGAAATTTATGTGATAATTAATAAACGATAAGTAAATGTATTAGTAAAAGTGGAAAGTATTAATGTGTTCTCACTCTTCAGCTGAAATACGAGTATTGAAAACGGATAATCCACTAAAAAATACTCATAGCAGGAAAATGAGTATTGAAAACGGACAATTTATTAAAAAATACTCATACGTATACTCGTGTGTACTCGTTTTTGTACCTTCGCGGTATACTACGAATGCTTGCGAGTGCAACAAACGGGCAAGAATGGACTAAAAACGGGCTAAAAACGGTCCATATAAGGTGAAAAAGCGATGAAAAATTTTTATAAGGATTCTTTTTAATCTCCATCAAGCCCAATATCTTAGTCAGTATTATACAATATTCGTATATAAGTCAGTATTCACGTATATTTCCTTATAATATATTATTTCATGTTTGTATACGTATTTCTTGTCTTATGTGTCTGCGTATCGAAGCGGACAGTGTGTCGAATAAACATGTAGAGAAAATGAGCACGTAAGCGCGTGACCATGCTTGCTGTTGTATGCTCATTCTATAAATAAATAGGTAACAGACATCTTTAGTGAGTATTCACACGCTTATACATTGATTTTCTTTCATGCCACTAAAAATATTGGAATATTTTTGCATTTGTAAAGATGCATTTGTAAATTTTTGTTGTGTATTAATTGATTTTTGAATATTGAAGTGACACTTTCAAAAGAAACATTTTTGAAGTAGATATAAAAATTTCAAATAAAAATCGGATTTTATAAATAGATTTTTATTTATCTAAGAAATAAAGCAACGATCTATGATTTTCAACAATTTATGATGTAAAAGCTTCAAGAACTAAGAAACTTCGTTATATCGCGATAAACTTTAACAAGATTTTTTTTTTCATCTTATATTATTCTATTTATTATTAAAAACCATATATTTCAATAAATGTTTCCAAATTTATGTATAAGATTTTACGATCTTTGAAATATTATATAAATATATGATTTTTTTTTAATAATATATTTGTGTCTCACATGCTCATATGCACGCACATGTATTGGGAAAGAGTGCAAAAATACCTTCGAATATACTAAATATAATGGATCTTTTTTTCACTTTTTAGTCTTTTCTTTTATTTTTGTTTATCTTTTGAAGCATGTACGATAAAACTAGAGTTTCTATCAGCCCAATTCTTCATTTTTCTTAATTCTCGAGCTGTAATTTCAGATCGTGCAGTATTTCGGTTATACATTGCGTAACAAAATTTGCGTAAAACGCCGAGCAATAGTGAAAACGTTGAATATATGTTGTCAAAAGAAGTTTTATATAATTTCAATATTTTGATATTATAAGGTCAAGTTTAATGACAAAATATAAAAACTCAAATTATAAAAAAATGAAATAAAAAAGAATGAAATCATTGCAAATGAATTACCTTTTCGTTAAATAAGAGCTTTTATATCGGTTATTTTTCTGTTGTAGAAGTACTGAATGGCATCTGCAACGCTAATAAGGAGGAGGACAGACGTCGTAAAGGTACCGATATAATTTTGTAATTCACATTTGCGTAATTATATCTATTTTGTTCATCTCAAGAGACTAGCATGCACATTATGCGTTTTCAGTTAATCGTTTCCTATTAGGGATGCATCAAATGATAAAATTACCAGATAACAGATATCGAATATTAAGAATGTGACACCGGTATCCGATATTCGATCGGATGTTTGGTAGGGTGATTATTCGGCCGGATACTTGATATTTTTCCGGATACTCTTACGAAAAAGAAACTGCTAGTGTATAGTAGTGATTACTGAAATTTAATAATGTCATATACTGATAGTACTGATACGCAATAGTGTCACCACTGATACGTAATAGTGTCACTGCAGAATATCGATCATGTAACTTTTTCCCTAGAACGAAAATGTGAAAATTTTTTGTATGTATGTATGTATGGGTTCCCAGGTTAAACCGCTAAATTTAAAATATGAATTCAGGACCTTAAAACAAAAACTTTTCCTTTGGACGTATGCTCACAAATGCTTCATTCAAGAAATTACTTCCAAAGTTATACAGATAACTAGGAATGAATAACTGAAATATTTTGTTTTTGTTTTGTTTGAAGTTCGAAGATTGACAGGCTTTTGTTCGCAAAGCTATTAGTTCGTTGAATGTTTTTGTTGAATAGACTTATAATCATGCCTCGTACGTATTCTAATAGTGAATATGCTGATGTGGTATATTTATATAGGTTTTGTGACAGAAATGCTAACGCTGCTCGCGTGAATATGCCGTGAATATGCCGCGCAATTTTCGAACAGAAGGTTGCCATACAAATCAGTTCTCTTTAAGGGTCGATAGGAGTAACGAGCCGACTTATTTACACTTCATTTGTGGTGCAGTTACATATCTGCACTCAATCAGACTCTACTATATATTGTAGAAGAAATATTTTGCCATGAAACTCGTTTTGGCTTATATTTTACGAAGTTACGAAGTCTATTAAAAAACCAAATTTTGCAATTTAATTCTTAAAAATATTTTAATGAATAAAATGTATGCTCCTTATTTACGGTGCAGATATCTGTCTTTATGTTGATATTTTATTTCCAAGAAGTAATATTACATAAAATCTTTTTGATTTTTTTTTGAATCTACGAAGGCGCGTACAGAGAATTTTGCAAATTGATTTAAAAAAATTTTTTAATAATAAAATTATGTACATCTTAACTGCACTGTAGTACACATGGGGTGAGATATCAGAATAAATTTTTATTTCGCTTTTAAAAAAAAAATCGCTCTATACACCTTCAGAAGCTTTTTCTTATTACAAATATCGCAATTAAAACGCGATTTATCCAGTATTTTAGCCATAATTTTAGCGTAAATTCGTCTTCAACTAGAGGTCTCCATAGGTCTCTCTCCTGTCAACACTTAACATTTTAACGACTGAAAAAAACTAGGTCATTTAATATGATTCCCCGGACTGATGGAGTTTTTGCACCACTGCAAAATGAAAGAAGAACAGCCATCATATTGCAGCATTTCGATCAAAATCCATCAACAAGTATCCGAAGATCTAGTTCTGCGTCAGGAATTTCATCCACAGTTATATGGAAGATACTTTTAACCGATGGACATCCACCATCTTCAACGTGTCCAGCTGATGTGCCACTCAGGAGAGCATTTTGCGATTGGTTTTTAAACCAAACAGATAACGATCCACAATTTTCACAAAACATTTTGTGGCCAGATGAGGTCATATTTGCCAGACAAGGTATTCTCAATCAAAGAAATAGTCATATTTGATCATATGAACAATCCATGAACAACATTTCCAACACATTTTCAATGTAATATATGGTTAGGAATAATGAGTAATATTTCAATTAGATCCCATTTTCAACTCGTTTGAATGAGAATGGATTTCTCTCATTTTTAAACAATGATCTTTTGAAAAACATTCCTTTGAATATGAGAATGAATTCCTGGTTTCAATTGGATGGCTGTCCTGTTCACCATGGCAGAAGTTCTCGACAGTGGCTTAATATTATTTATTTTTCCGGAAGATGGATCGGTCTTGCTGGATCTGTGGCTTGGCCTCTGCGTTCATTGGGTTTAATACTATTAGATTTTTTGTATAATATACTCTCTAAGCAAAAAGTGCAGTACCTGTTAATGACCTTCAATCATTAAAACGAAGAATTGTGCAAGCGTGCAAAGAAATTACAGACATACCATGTCAGCCACTCGTTTTCTCATTGATAGATGTAATAATATGCTTTCCAAGTTGGAGATCATCATTTTGAACAAAACATTTTATAATAAAATTTTGATTATTGCAATAAAGACCTTATTCGACATTATTTCGAAATTATTTATTTCTACAGTTCTGCATAATTTTAGAAATAAATCTCTTGAATGAAGCGTTTGCAAGCATACGTCCAGAGGAAAATTTTTGTTTGTTTTAAAGTCCTGAATTCATATTTTAAGTTTGGCAGTTTAATCCGGGAACACATAAAAATTTTTCACGTTTCCGTTCTAGGGAAAAAGTTACGTACTCGATACCCTGAATCATAGTAGTGTTTAACACTATTATAATACTATATCACTGTTAGTGTACACTATTAGATTCAGTAGAGTTTACGGCCTCTATTTCATTTTTGCGCTTTTATCACACGCTTTTATCAATAAAATTTTTCAATCCTATTGATTGGTTATAGAAGAGAGAGATTTGAAGATTTTCCTGTCCTGCACACATTTGTCGTATATGATAAAAACGCATAAGTGAAATAATATCCTAACACTATTATGATCCTATAGTAATACTAGTAATACTCGGCGCTATTCTAGTAGGTACTACTATTTTCACTACTGTGTTAACTACTGCACTAGTGACATTATAGACCAAGAGGCCACTGGAGTGATTTTGTTAGCGATCAATATGGGAAGTGGGTAACTTTTTATTTTATGCAAAACATAAAAACATTACATATATATTTTATATATATATATATATATATATATATATATATATTTAAGCCCGATCGCGGGCGAAGGGGAGGTGGCTTTTAAATTGCAGTTTTTGATTTTTTTTTACTGAAAGCGTCGAGGTTAAATGTTGTTGCAATTGATGATTAATACGCTTTTTCCAAGACAGACAGATTCTCATACTCCCTCAAAAGGGTATAAAGAATTGTCATATTGGGTTAAAACAGTAAATTTTTTTTGAAAAAAAGAAATCGATAGCGATAAGATTAAATTTGTGTCTACTTAATTTTGATATCAATTGTCTAGAAATATGATTCTCATACCTTTTAGATGGTCACGAAGGCAGCCATACCTACAACCGGAACACGTACAATTTTTTTTACTCTATGTAAAGTTGTGCGTATTTGGATAGGTACGACTGTCTTCATGACCATCCAAAAGATATGGAAATATTTCTTGATAATTGATATCAAAATTAAGTAGTAGACAAAAATTTAATTTAAGTAGACATAAATTGTTGCTATCGATTTTCTTTTTTCAGAAAAAATTTTCCACTTTTATCGAGTATGGCGATTCCTTGTACTTTTCTGAGAAGTATCAGAGTCTGTCTTGGAATAAGGGTATTAACTATCGATTGTAACAACATTCAACCTCGATGCTTTCAGTTAAAAAAATCAAAATCTGCAACATTTTGAAAAACCTACCTCTCCTTCAAGCGACCGCGACCGGGCTTAAATATAAATGTATTGTTTTTATGTTTTACATTAAATAAAAGGTTATCCACTTCCCATACTTGTCGCTATGGATAACAAATCACTACAATGTAGTTATATTTAATATAAAAGTTATTGTAGTAAAAAATACATATATACCATTAGAGCATTTAGTTATTATTTCTACATGCAGGGACAATATTTTACAGTATTATTAAAAGCAAGTTATTATCATAGATATTTTAAATATAAAATTTCATACTTATCATATGTACACAAAAATACAAATTCATTCCCTCACTAAGAAAAATATCCAGGCTTTTTCCGATCATAATGATCGGATTATTTATTTAAAAAGTAACAAACGATTATTTCCGATTATTTTGATCAGACAAAAAATCCGATCACATTTAATCGGAAATAAATTCATCGGAGTGTCTGACGAAAAATATCCGTTCGTTACCTTTTGAACGGACTATTTGATACGTTATGTCCGATCAAGTATCTGCATATATTTTTGATCGGATAACGTTAACTGATCAAATTATATATACAGTTGAATAAACAAGCATTGATCATTTAACATGTAAATTTTTGTATAAGAAAAAGGTTTACTTATAAGAATGTGGATTATTTTTTTCCACAACTTTATAGTTTCAAGTACTGTTTTATATCCTGAGAAATTTCGTCGTCACACTTCTTATCGATGTTTCAATATTGCAGTATATGTAGCCAAGAATAAGAACGAATGCATAATAAATCAAATGGAGATACGTAATAAAAATCAAATAGATATTCGCGCTAGAGACACATGCTCGCTTGACTTCAACATGAAAATAATGGCTGCGTTGAGCAGAGAAAATTAATTAGCGCTTAGTGTTTCTTTAATACGATTGATTCTTACACTTAGATTAAGAACTAAAGTTAAAAATCAATATACATATAAGAAGATAGAATAGATAAGAAGAAAGATAGATAGATAAGAAGAAAGAATCACTAAGCTCACTGATTAATTTTCTCTGCTGAACGCAGCCAATATCATCAACCAAGAGAGCCTATAGAAACAGTCGTCAATCACGTGACCAACTATTTTGTGATTGGCCAGCTTTCCAATTGATCGGACATCAAACTTGATCAGATAAAATACTCTCTTTTTATCTGTTCAAGTCTAATATCCAATCAAGTTGAAGGTTTATCCGATGAAATTTTAACGGATAGGCATATGATGATTTATATTCCATTCACATGTAATCGAAAATTACATTTCATTGGATAAAAGTGTTTATCACTTCATCGGATAACCTGAATACGATCGAAATTGATCGGAAAAAATATTAGAATGGTTATTTCCGATCAAAAATACTGGACATTTTTCTCAGTGCTGGTCGAAAAATTTTGTTGAAATCTTGTAGAAATTTTGTTGACATTGATATTTCAATGAAAATACTGAAAATTTGTTGAAATTTCATTGAAATTTCGTTGAATGTGAATTATTCAGCAAGAATATTGAAAAATCATCAGAATTTAACTGAAATTTCTTTGTAAGTTCGTGGAAATTTTTACTAAAATTTATTGAAATTTCTTTGAAATTTGTTTAAAATTTCAAAGAAATTTTTATGAAAATAATTTTTTAATAAAAAATTTTGAAAAAATCGTTAAATTTTAACTGAAAGTGTTTGAAAAATTTTACTGAAGGTTTATTGAAATTTTCCTGAATATTATTTAAATTTCGCTGAAAGTGATTTTTTTCAACAAAAATACTAAAAAATTGCTGAAATGAAACTAAAATTTCTTTACAAATTTGTCCGAAAATTTTCCAAAAATTTAATATTTCTCTAAAAATGAATTAAATATTCTTTAACATTTTGCTAAAAGCATTGCAAAATTATTGTATTATAAATACACAAAAATTAATTTTTATGCATTTTTTTTTACGTAAATGGTTTTAATATGTGTGAGAAGACAATATGATATTAATATTTTCGTTAATAGATCTTTATAATTATATTAAATATTAATTTTTTTCGATACGTACATGTTTCATCTTTTTCACATCTTTGATTAGATACGTTATAACTATATATCTATTAGCATTATAGATGTTCGTGGATCATCGAGTGAGCAGTTTCCATACGATCGCAGAGGTCAAGCTATGTTGGGATACAACTTTGGATAAGTGACCGCTTGGGAATGCCATGAAATTAATTATCGAATTCAGAGGGAATGTTTTTTTATCTTAATTTTATAGTGTGGAATATGATACTAATCAATAATATTTATTTTAACAATAAAACTGGATTAATTAATTTCATTTTTTTGAAATTTCAGCGAAAAATTCGCAGTAGTGATACATGACACTATTCAGCACTACTAGTACTGTAGTATAGTAGTATAGCAGTGCAATAGTGTATTTGAATATTATATTTTCTATTACACTACTATACTACTGCAGTACTGCAGTTGTAATCAGTAGTTTCTTTTCGTAAGGGCATCCGATACAAATTTTCCAAAGTTCCAAAAAAAAGGAAAGCAAGCAAAAAATAACAACAATAATTTTCTTTATCTTTTCAACGTGAAAATAAGAAGAGGAAAGATGAACTGTGCAAAAAATTCAGCTGAAAAACATAGAATTTTACATCAATGACACAAACTTTAAATAAAATTTCAGTAATGTATACATATATTGCTGGATACTAATGATATTCGGCTATCCAACGATATTCGGATAAAATGTATCGGATAATACTGGATACCGGATCTGGATTTTCCAGATATCCGATGCATCCCTATTTCCTATAAAATTTTTACATTCCGACACATATCCAAACTCGTATATATTGGGTTTTAGTGATTTTGGCAATGAGCAGATATTAAATATTACTCGCTGGGTTTTGTTCCCAGGTACAGGATATCATGAACTATATAATGGTGTCGTCTGCAATGATACGATCCTTGCAACAGGTGTCTTCAGCTCCAAAGAGCTCTGGATGCTTTCAAAAGGTACGACGCTATATATTCCTCATAGATTCAAACTTGAGTTTATTCGTCAATTGCACGTAATACAAATTTTGCTGTCTTACACGCATTTTTACATTCAATAAATTTTGGATTGATTTTGTATTATTGGATTAACTCTTTTTCCAGATATGTTATACATTTGATAGTTTCTCTGTGGATGCTTTCGAAAGGTGACAAATAGCTCAATGCGAAAGACCTTTTGAAAGCATCCTGATTGTTGATACTTTGTATCATATTATCATATTTTTTAAAATATTTATTACTATCTTTTTAATAAGAAAGATATGATATCTCGAGATAAATAAAAATAATAAAAAGCGCGCGCGCGCAACACACACACACACTACTGCGTTGATTAGAATATCTGAAGAGCGATTTAATCTAGAAGCCGAAACATAAAATATTAGTCAAATTTTAATTTACAGAGTACAATATATTTTGTGTTTTGATTTTCATATTATACGATTTGCGTTGACTCTTATATGCCCTTTCTAATCTCTAATTATTTTTTTAAAAAAGTAACTCGTTATCATTATTCGTTATATAAAACGAGTTATTATTATTTTTTGTTACTTTTTCCTGGAACGCGATTCCGTAACTGTCTTTACACGCTTACCAACAGTTATCGGTATCGTTACGCAGCTTTTTCAACTTTCATATAAAATATCTGCGCAACGACATCGACAACTGTCGGTAGGAGTGTAAAACAGTTACGGAATCGCATTCTTGGACATTCATAAAATATTATATAAAGTTTTATAATAAATACGGGGTGTGTCACTAAAATCCGGACAAATTTCAATTTAAATTTTCCGCTATATTGTGCCTCCGCCAGAGGTTATTGTTGACGTCCGAGAAAGTCCTGATGCTTCTAGTAAACAGTCATATTCTCAAAATGGCCGCGATGTTGAAACTAAGTGCGGAGTATAATCGAAGAGCCGCGATCATCGAAGGCCTTCGCACTGGGCGCTCAGTAACGGAAATAATTCGATTCTTTGGATACCCGAGATCAACCGTTTATGATGTTGCAAAATATATGGCTTTAGAACAGTCCAATGAAGATTTCAGTATGCCAACGAGGAAGAGTCACTCGAAAGATCGCATCGCGAGGACCCCCGCAGTTGTTGAAAGGGCTCAAGCACTGATTTCGGATGACTCAGGGCAATCGTTGCGAAAATTAGCATCGATTGTTGGTGTAAGCGAGCCAACAATGCGTCGAATTGCCGAGGAGGACCTTCGATACAAATCGTACATATTAAAGACAGATATCGTACACATATGACAGATACTCTCTGAGGCTGCCAGGACAAGTCGAATTGCTCGCCTCGGCTCCCATTCTGGCTTACCAACAGCCCAGATTTAAATCCCTTGGACTACTACGTATGGAGCGTAGTTGAAAGGGTCACAAACAAGTCTCGGTATCCCAATGTGACGTTATTAAGAACCGCTATTGAGGCAGCATTCGTCGGCTACATTACAGCGTGTGTGCGAACGCTTCAGACCGAGAATAGAGGCCATCATTCAAGTTAATGGGAGATATATTGAATAATTGCTCTACAGGGATCCCCCAAGTGCCATGTAAAAGGATTTCTTGTAATATTTAATTTTTCATTAAAAACATTTTGTTTAAAGAAATTGTTCGATTTGTCCGGATTTTAGTGACGCACCTTGTATACATATAAGAAAACGCTAAAAGTTTATTTTTAAATAGAAAAATAAGGCTCATAAACTAACAAATGTATATATACATATATATATATAAAATATATTTATGTATAATATTAAACACACACATAATTTCACAAATAAGTTAGTTTTCTTTATTATATGTAGTAAAGAGAATATGCTCAGCGCCTATACAAACTTTGCACGAGTTATATCTAGGACTTTTAACTCTTACACACAGGATGCGAAAGCGCGTGTCAAAAAAATTCAGCTGAAAAGAACACACTTATTGGTCCTCACATGGTCTTAATATATACGCTAAAAATATAGTAACGATAAAAGTAATGAGTTACCGTTACTCAAAATATGTAATCTAAGTTATTCGAGTTAACGTTACTCACAAAGAAAGGCAGGGTTGAGTAATAACTAGTTAAAACGTTCAAAATTAAAAATAAATTAAAAAGTTAATGACTTTTAACTTAACTTAATTAATTTTAAATACATCAATTTTTAACTTAATTTAATTATTTTTGAACTTCAATTTATTAATTTTTTTTAATTTTTCTATTTCTCTTAAAACTAATATTTTTTTCTATAAAATCTTAAACATTAAAGAATTAATTTAAAAACAGTTGAATGATTTTATGATTAGAGATTTTATAATAAGAATCACACTATACGATAATCAATTTTTATTGACTCATTATTATAGGTTTTGTCAATTCCCACTTATATTTGAATTACACTAATTTTAGGTGTAAACGCACCTTTTATTTTAATAACATAAATATGAAATAAGCCTTAGATAAAGAATTGTTGTAAAACAGTGCTGCACATCCATCCATTTTCCAAATTTTTATGTATATTTTTTGTAACAAATATCTAATCAATGTAGTTGTAAACATGAGCAGTTGTTTCAGACGAAAAAAAGTTAGATAAAGATTAAAGAAAGAGAGATAATGCATATATCCTTCTTTCTTGCAAGATTTTAGCAAAAACACTTTATGCTGTGACTCTTATTATACAGGGTGATTTTAATATATTTCGTCACCCATCATGAGAAGGTAGAGTGAAACTGAGTCGAAAAGTCGTGTACCATTTTGCAATTTTCGCAATAGTTTGTTTATTAACAAGATATTAATTACTAAAAATTACCAAATATTGGTCTTGAATAATTTTTTACTCAAATACTATCAACTTTACAGAAAAACTGCAAAAGACAAAAATTATTTATTTTATTCTCATAAAGTTCTGAGAATTTTTTTAGAATTTTTTTAGAATTTTTTAATACCGTATTTTCTCATGTTGGTTAAAAATAAGAAAATGCAGTACTAAAAAGTTCTCTGATAAAAAATTCTTAAAAAATTCTCAGAACTTTATAAGAAGAAAATAAATGATTTTGGTCTCTTGCAGCTTTTCTGTGAAGTTGATAGTATTTGAAAAATTATTCAAGATCAATATTTAGTAATTTTGGCAATTTTTAGTAATTAATATCTTAACTATTGTGAAAATTGCAAAATGGTAGAGGATTTTTCGACTCAGTTCTATTCACTCTATCTGCTCATGATGAGTGATGAAATATGTTAAAATTACATGTATAAGCAACTTACATGTGAATAAAAAAATTAAATTTATCTAATAATCTATATTATAAGTGTTTAAGTAATCTCATTTAAAAAAAAATTAGGACATTCTGATCTCAAAAATAATTTTTTTAAAATTAACTTTTTTTTAAACTTAAGTTAATTTAATCATAACTCAACTTTCATTAAGTTAATTTTTTTTTCCTTCAACTTTTAACTTAATTCCATTAATTTTATAAGCAATTAACTTTAACTTAATTTAGTTTTAAAAAACTTAACTTATCCCTGAAGAAATGTAACATTGTTACCGAATTCATTGAAAGAAAGTAATGACAACGGTAATGGCATTACTTCCCAACCCTGTTATTTAGTACGTCATTTAAAATCCTATAACTTTTGTCTGGAAAATGCACATTTTTTGAAAAATGAGTTCGGTTAAGCTGAGCACACACGATGAAAGCGCGCATGATTTTCTACATAATGGGTTTACATGTGCCTGCTCTGATGCGGGTATATATCATTTGCTCATATAGCTAATTGATTAATTTAAAATAATATAATCTTATTAGTAAAGCAGTAAAAAATACTAGGAACTTGCCGATGTGTGCAAGTGCATCGCTCCCCTCTGATGCATAGTAGATACCAGGGTTGGAAAGTTACTTTGTAAAAATAACTAGTAAAAATAACTAGTTATAGTTTTTTTCTTTCAAAAGTAACTAGTTACAGTTCCAAGTTACTGAGACTAAAATTAACTCGGTATAGTTACTAAAAAAGTAACTTTTCAATTATTTTTCTGTTATCATGACAGAACAATATGACATCGATATCATTAAGGCTATCAAAGAAAAAAATAATTTACATTTACAATTTACTGACCAATCAAAAATACTTCGAAGCATTTGTAATGGACCGTATCCTTAATCAGTATTCAAATTTTAATCAATTACATTAAATTGACAAATAAGTTTAAAATGTAAAGTAACTGTAAAAATAACTGTTAAATTAGTTACTAGTTATTGGAAGAAATGTAAGTTAAATTACAGTTACATATAGAAAAAAGGAACTAAGTTAAGCTATTGAAAAAAAGTAACTGTAACTGTAACTTAGTTACAAGTAAGTAATTACTTCCCAACCCTGCTAGACACTTCCATGCATTAAACGGAATATGCTACTTATTCTTGATTTCTGTGTTTGATGGTGTATTATTTCATGCCTCGCGTTTCCTTACACTTGTCAATCAAATGTTAGAAATAGTTACATGATTGATTGGTGTCATGTGTACATGATGTATAGATTAATGTCTTCTCTGTTTTCTTCTTCAGTTTGTAGTTCGTATGTACAATAAATCAATTCGATCAATTAATTTACAATTTATGTTAAATGTCTTGGGATAAAGACCAAATAGTAGTACTAATAAAAGCATATAAAAATGAGCCTGCGTTAATGCATCATTATACAACTTTGCCACTGTGGATGATATCTTCGTGTGATGAAGCAAAGTACATACTATGCATTGGTTAGCATGCAAGGAAATGGGCATGAAAATCATGATTCGTGCGGTGTAGCTTTACACTCTGTATAATGTAATATACTAGAATTCTCACCGCAATATTTCGAAGCCATGAAGAAGAAAGAGACAGCAGTGTTTATTAGATAAGCAATGTTTATTTTTTTCTGTCTAATGCATGCACTTTTTTTTCTTTGTTCCCGATTTCTAAGCATTCTAGTATCCAATCAGCACACAATATTTAAAAAATATTTTTTATTTGATATAGTATAAAGTTCGCTATAGTATATCAGGATTTTGAGTAAATTATGGTGAAATAGGCAAAAATGATGTTTTTAGACATTCTTATTATTTTTTTCAATAAAAATACTTGTTTCTGAATAAAGTCAACGTTTTAAGGTACAATTCAAGAGATTATGAATGAATTTTATATTATGATTGTACGATTTATTTTTATCAAGTTATGGCTATTTTATTTTTAGAGATTTTCTGTATAATTCACAATATAAGAAACTCATATAACACAAAGAGTTCAAAAATAATTTTATCGTCTTCAATTCTGAATTCATTTTCAAATACAAAAAATTCTTTTCAGAACTTTTCAGAAAATAATTTTTTTTTGCATCTGAAAATGAACTCAAAATTTATGACATATGACTGAATTTAAAAAAATTTCTTTTCTCAGACAGCATACAATATTTATAAAATATTTACAAATATTCTGTAAATATTTATAAGACTTATTTTAAATATTTTATAAGTGTTTTTTGTGATTTTAGATCTGTGATGGCACAGATAACAAATATTTATTATAAATGTTATGAAATATTTTTTGTAAATATATATTATAATAAATGTTATAAAAATACTTAATAAGACATTAT
>JAANIC010003060.1:652069-667554 GCA_017607545.1 Acromyrmex charruanus | reverse complement strand
TTAGAAATAGTAATAAATAGTAATAAATATTTATCATAAATATTCTGTGCAGTCTAGATTTGTACTCTTTGTGCTATCTGGACAGGGAAATACATACTCAAATACATGCATCAAATAAATAATTATAATTATAATTTTAATTGTAATAAATAATTTACACATATATACACATATAGATAAATAAATAGATTAAAAAGTTGTTTCAGAAAAAGTTGTTTAAAATCAATGATTCCACTATTCCACTACTTTAAAATTACAACTTAATTGTGTAACCGTGTATGTAGTAGTTATATATATCCAAAACTTATATGCTACTTATAAGCTTGAAATATTTTTTATAGTTAAATTCAAATTATAAATATTTATTCGCTGTGACATTTAAATAGATACGTATTTGTCTTTCTTGTATTGTAGATTATATAAAAAAAAAGTTTAAAATTCAGACAGCCACAATTTGATTTATTAAAATAATAAGAGTCATAAAATTAAATTCGTTTGAAAGTTCTGCAATTGTACTTTTAGCATAGACTTTATTTAAAAATAATTTTTCTTTTTCGTAAAAAAATTGTTGAAAATGAAAAAAAAAAGCCATTTTTTTTGTCTATTTATCAGTAGACACGATAGTGTCTTAGCGCTAAAACAAATGCAGCACTACCATGTTCCTTTACGCATCTTTATTTTCTCAAAACGTTCTCTTAACATACTATGCAAATTCTGACAATGGAATCCCGCTCAGAGTCGTGTTTAGCACGAAAAAAAATCTTCGCGTACATACTTTATAATACTTTGAAAAAAATGTTTTTTTACACATCTTTATTTCAGTATAGTATAGCATTTTAATATGTCTCGCGCGCGTGCATTTATTATTTATATGCGTTAGGTTTTATAGATTGATAGCTGAGAGAGAAGTACAACTTACTTAATTCCGCTTTTTGCGGATATTTCTTGGACTATTCTTTTTATATATTTATTAAAGATAGAAATGATTAATTAATTTTTTTCCTTTTCTTTCTCCTTTCTCTTTCTTTCTCTTTCTCTCTTTCTTTTTCATTTTCTCGGTTGATTTTTGTCACGGAAGTGCTGTTTTCGCAATCGTACTCGTGGAGTGCAAGGGAAACGAATGACACACGTACGAGCGTGGTAAGAACCGTAGCTGCTAATATGTGTCTGGTTTCAGCGTCCATACTGCATGACCTCAGCGACATGCAGCCTCAAATAAACGCGATCAAAATAGAGCACCCACCATACTACTGCAGCAGTTACACCCCACCATCCGCAGCCACGACTGCGGATCACGTTCAGCCGGCAGCTAGCTTCAGTAAGTTTCAAAATTTGCCTTTGACTTTATTTTTAGTAGACAGAGTTGGGGTCGAGCGGTAGTCGCATAAATACATTTTCGTGTCCGAGGCTCACTAAACTAGTTCACGTCGTATAAGCAAAAAGAACTCATGGGAGGAGGGGGGAGGAGGACACGGAAATTGAGAAGGTTCTGATTGCATACATCGCATATTGCGCACATGCATCGCTAATTGACTAATTTAAAATCAAGTATTCTTATTGGTAAAGCAGTGGAAAAATTACTAGACATCAACTGATGTGAGTGGTGTGTGCAATCGCGCGCGAGCGGGAATATAGACAATCGGATTCCTCCCGCGGAAATTATTCGTTTGCATCTATATGTTCTTTGTGTTAATTTTGTGATTGAAATAGTGGGAACCTTGTTTTTACTTGAGCTTTCTCATTTTTTTTTAGTTGCAAACATTCATAAAAATCAAAAGCTATATGTCGCGATAATCCTATTATTATCACTATACTATGGCTATTATTTTTTGTTCGGATTAATTTGTCTCCAGAGATTTGTTTCTATAATTCTTTTCATGTAGGTATATGTATTCCTAATATATACTCACACGAAAAAAAACAGGCTTCTTACATTTTAGCACTAATTTTTAATATTTTCAAATAGCAATAACTCAGTGAAAAATCATCTTAGCGAGATGTTTAAAAAAGCTTTTTAAAGCTTGAAATCTCTATTTTTCAGACTGGTACTTCAAAAAACGATCTTGCCGATATTTTATGAAGTTACACAAACATAAATGAAGATGTGTCTAATCTTAAAATTTTTTATGAAATTTGAGAAGTTCCACGGCACGAATTAAAAATTATATGAAGAAGTTATCATTCTGTACGTTGTATCAAGGAATTTATTAGAGATAACTTCCTATTGATGCAAGATAATGTGAGACCACACGTAACACAAATAGTGACCAATTTTTTAAATGACGTTAACATACAGCGAATAATATGGCCTACCATAAGCCCAGATATGAATCCCATAGAACATTTATGAGATATTTTGAAGCGAAAAGTGAGAAAACATAATTGTCAACGTTAGTAGCACTCCGCAACGCCTTACAGGAATAGCGTAATTTAAAACAAAAAGAAATAAGAAAGTTAACAGTAAGCCTCTTATGTATACATACATACCTAATGTATACATGAATTAATAAATGCACACACACACACACACACACACACACACACACACACACACACACACACACACACACACACACACACACGCACACGCACACGCACACATACATAAATACATACACACGGATCAGATACCTGTTTATGTCGTTGATCCTGGATAATGCCAAGAGCATACACACATACATTGTACACGCTCTAACACGAAATTAAGGAAAGTTAAAAAACTGCAGGCAAATTTAAAGATAAAACAACTTCGTCAAAAATCATCGTATCGAGATCTTTAAAAAGCTTTTTAAATTAAAGGTAAAGATTCAGTCTTTCGCTGTAAACTGCAATTGCGCACAATTTTTAGTTCGCATCATGGAATTTTAAAAATTTTTTGAAATACCGGTATAAAAAGTAAAGATTTCAAGTTTTAAAAAACTTTTTTAAACATCTCGCGACGATGATTTTTCACTGAATTATTACTATTTGAAAATATTAAAAATTAGTGCTAAAATTTAAGTGGCATGTTTTTTTTTTGCGTGGAGTGTAAATGTCAATGTGTAAGCGACCTAAACAAAAGGAAAGAAAAGATAAAATTATCTATCCTATATAATTACAGTATTCAATAAAAAATCATTTTTTAAATGCAAGAACAAGGGTGATCGTTTTTTGTAGCTTTTTGAGCATTTATTATGCAAATTAGATAATAATTTTTTTTTGCGCGCGCGCACACACACAAATACAATTGATATTTTGGGTGAATGTATACCGCCCGATTGCTATCAACTTTGGTAGATGTACTCCAAATGATATTAAATGAATATCTTTAAATGGATTTTCATCGACACGAAGATCTTGGGTAGATCTTGGAGATCAAAGTCAACATGAACGTCACTCGGAAGTGATTTATAGTGAACTGTAATCCATTCAGGCGGCATATAACTTTAGTTAAACATTTTTGACACTAAACCTTGTCGATGAAAATCTATTTAAGGACATTCATTTGGAGTATTTCTGCCAAAATTCATTGTAGTTGGGCGTTGGACATTTTCATGGAAATTTATCCGATATTTTTATTATTATTTATATTATTTATATTATATAAACAATGATTTGTTATAAATGCAATTTTATGTTATCCTATACATGCACATTTGTACTCTCTAAAATAAAATCCATTAGAGATTTGATAATAAATGGAAAATTTAATATTTTTATTGTAAAGTATAATGTTCAAGTCTTAATTCGAATCTTTATCGAAATCTCTAGAACACTGGAGTAACTAGTAATAAATTTTTTAAAACAATAAAAAATATGTTTTTAAGATTTTTCTCTCTCTATTATAGTTAAAAAGATATATATATAATACAGGATCTATTACATCAAAATTGTATTATATATAGGCAGTTAAAGATCTATCAAATATTTTTAAAAACAATTATAAATGAAATTTATACCGACATGAATAAATAAGAAGATTTTATTTTTCGTCGAAACGGATTTTGCTTCTTGGATCTTGATAAGTCTAACAAATTAAATCGATGCACAAATTTATAAGATTGAAGAATGTATTTGCAAATTTGCATACGACCATTATCAAGCATCAAGATCCGTTTCAAATAAAAATTAAATTTTTTCTCTTATTTGAAGTATTTTTAAATCATGTTTTTATTATTTAAACTTAAGGATTTTTTTTAGAAATAGCTAAATTTTAATTTGCTGTCAAAATTGATAAATTCAGTTTAAATTATATGAAAAAATCCTAAACATGCATAATTTCTAAAATTTAAATATTTTTTTATTCTTGACATTCAACACATTGATTCTGTCATTTTGAATTTATCACTTTAACATTAAATTATTCAACAACTTAAAAAAATTCCTTAAATTTGAAAGTATTTGATAGTTAAAAAGTATTTGATAGTTTCTTAATCGCATGTATATGTTTGATATTAATTGTATATCAATAAAGATTTATAATGCCAATGAGAGCCAACACTGTTGTACGTACGTATATATAATAAAATATTATATATATATNAATCACCAATTATACATGTTTCGATCATAAGATTCAGTCCTCTTCAGTGTGTCGATAATATTTTTGGAATCAAATTAATTCGTTATGACGAAGTAGGCGTATACATTTAATGAAACATTGTTAGGTTATTGTCCAAATTTAAAACTTCATAATCGTCTGTTGTACTTAGCTAGAGTTGTACTCAAGCTTCTTACGAAATGTCTGTAATTATTGGTGATTGACATATATATAATATTTTATTACACACGCACAACAGTGTTGGCCTTCATTGGCATTATAAACCTTTATTGAATTAATCATTGGAGCTTTATTCAATTTTTATCAATTGTATATGTTTAACGACGCGTAATTAACTCTATATTAATTACAAATATTTTTGGAAGGAACACAACAATAATAATAAGGATAATAAACACAACAAATTTCTTTTAGGCTAAACATCATAACGACATACTAAATTCTGTTAATTTTCTGTTTTTTCTGTTAATAATTTTCTGTTAATTTTCAATAAACCTTTCTTAACATGTAATCACAATATGCTAAAATATATTAACATACTTCTTTTTTTTGCAATTTTGAGAATAATTTTCTTAACATTATGATGTGTTAAAACAATTTAATAAATATATTCAGCGCCTAAAATGCTACGGAAATAGATTACTTATGTTGCTATATATTTTACTGCTTGTATACGCGATTTTAGACTGCACAAAATACTAAAAAATAACGGAAAGACGTCTTCTTTAAGTTGTCTTTTCGGCAAGACGAAAAGATATCTGTAAGACGTCTCTTAGTTTTGTCGAAAAGGTAACTTAAAAGTGACTTTAAAAAAAGACATCTTTCTTTATCTTTCTATGGTCTTTTCAGCCAAAGGTTTGACTAAAAAATATCTTTTCGTATTACCAAAATGACAACATGAAAAAGATATTAGGTGTATAACTTTGCTTCCGCCGTTTTCCTATAGATGGCTTTAGCGGTAAGTGGTGGTCGAAATAAATAGATCATAGACGTCATACAATAAACTTGGGCATCTGTTAACATAACCTCATAGAAACATTAGTTTATTTGTGTCTGCATCATAAAGTTATTCTCGATTGAAAATGTCAGTTTACGAGCCAAATTCTCGTCATTTGCGGGAGGTTTTAATTTTCTGCTTCAATATGAAGAAATCTGCAGCTGAGGCTCATCGAATGCTCTCAAATACTTATGGTGAGACCGCTATTAGTGAAAGAATGTGTCGTGAGTGGTTTCAACGCTTCAAAAACGGTGATTTTGACGTCGAAGACCGGCATAACGGTGGAAGAGAGAAGGTTTTCGAAGATGCAGAATTGGAGGCATTACTTGATCAAGACTCCAAATCAAAATCATAAAGAATTGGCACAATCATTGGGAGTGACTCAACCAGCCATTTCAAAACACCTCAAAGCCATGGGAATGATTCAGAAGCAAGGAAATTGGGTGCCGTACGAGTTGAAGCCGAGAGATGTTGAACGGCATTTGTTTGCTTGTGAACAGCTGTTTGAAAAGCAAAGACGGAAGGGATTTCTGCATCGCATTGTGACTGGGGACGAAAAATGGGTTCATTACGATAATCCCAAGCGCAGAAAATCATGGGGAGTTCCCGGCCATGCTTCCACGTCGACGGCCAAACCGAATATTCACGGCTCCAAGGTCATGCTCTGTATTTGATGGGACCAGCTCGGCGTAATGTATTATGAGCTGTTAAAACCGACTGAAACAATTACAGGCGATCGGTATCGAACGCAATTGATGCATTTGAGACACGAACATTGAAAGACAAACGGCCGCAATACAACGAGAGACATGATAAAGTGATTTTGCAGCATGACAATGCTCAACCCCATGTTGCGAAAGTGGTCAAGACATACTTGGAAACGTTGAAATGAGAAGTCCTACCCTATCCGCTGTATTCTCCAGACGTTGCTCCCTCTGACTATCACTTGTTTTGATCTATGGGCACACGGCCTAGCTGACCAGCACTTCCGGTCTTATGAAGAAGTAAAAAATTGGATCGATTCGTAGATCGCCTCAAAAGATGACCAGTTTTTTCGATGCGGGATTCGTACGCTGCCCGAAAGATGGGAGAAAGTAGTGGCCAGCGATGGACAATACTTTGAATCATAAATGTATAACCAGTTTTTTACAATATAGCCTCGAATTTCGGAAAAAAAACGGCGGAAGCAAAGTTATACACCTAATATTATTTTGTTATTTTGGTACTTTTCATCACTTATCACGAGCAGTATATTGAACGCCATCAGATGGACGTAGTGGAGTTTAGTTTCTCATGTTTGAACATCATACAGGATAGAAAAACAGTGCAGCATTATAAGAAATTTTATTCATGTTCCAATAAATATTAATAAAATATTTTTCAAAAGTGAGTTCCCAAAATGGACTATAATGAAAGATAATGGCTCTTGTACACAGAAGTATTACAGGATTCATAAATGGGATGTATACTGACAATCATACAATTTCGTTTAGCTTAAAATTAATTCAAGGATTTGATGTTATTATACATTATATGTTATTATACAAAAATATAGTAACTAAAAGAAGTCTTAAAAACAATTGAAAGATATTTACAAAAATTATCTTTTGGTTATCATATGGACAAGACTATAAAAATAACTAGCAGTGCGACATCTGTTGCCTTTTAATCACTTTTTCGTTGATTATATTCTTTCACTAAAAGATTATAACAATTTACTGTTACGTCCAAACCCTTAGAAATTTTATGATCCTATTGGAGAGAAAAAGAGCGGAATTGGTGAGGGTACCTGGAAGAACGGTCAGACTCTTGTCTTACAGGTATCCGTACAGAGACGAGTATCGCGAGTCGAACGCCCCCCTTTGTGCTTGGAATATGGGTCATCGCAAAGACGCTATGGCACCTGTTTCCTACGAGCGGTGCGATCATCGATCCGAATTTCGAGTCAAGAAATCTAATCCCTTTAATTCGGGAGTGGACTACGTGCGATCTTTGAAAAGATAAAGTTAACGACTACGAGATCTTTGGGTTTTAAATTTAGAGAACAAGAGAGATGTAAAATTATTAACATTGTTTATTATTACATTGTTTATTATTATTATCAATCTATCATTAATTACAAATCAATTTATCATGAATTATAAGTTTAATTCAGTACCATTACATAAAATAAAGAAAAAGGTTATACATTAATAAATTTATTATTACGAACTAATTTACACATTAATTAATATGATTACTATAATAAAAAGAAAGAAAAATTTACAAATTGACAAGATAGTTATTATCAACTGTTTACATGTTATATAATTGCCAGAGAATGAAGTTTAGGGCGAGCAAAGCAGACAGGTTTTTTTTCTATTTCGTGTATAGTAACAGAGGAAGGAGGAAAAATATTGAAGAAGAATTCCATCAGAACTAAATATGGATAGGCGGAATTGAGAATAAATACCGGAATATAGGAACGAGGAAGTTGGCCGGTAATTCCATGTCGGATTTCTTGTGGATCAAAATAATGGGGCTCGATCGTAAAAGTCCTCTCGGGAATAACGGTAATCAGCGGGAATTGTCTAACAAGTGACTCAAATGAGTCATTCTCCTGAATGCAAAAATAGGCTCTCAGTGGTGAAGGAGGAATTTCTTCTAGGAACTCCACGCTGTCCGTGGAGTTCGTCGGAGACGGAGTTCTTCTGGGGGAAAACGGGATTGAGGTGACGGATGAATCGGATGTTAGTGGAAGGGTGTTAGGGAAAATTCGCTCCGTCAGAGTGTTCGAAAATGCGAGTGACGGAGATCGAGGAGGAGGTGGAGTTCGAAAGGGGAGGTGAAGGAGAAGGAGGAGGTATCATCTCTAACGCGTTTCGGTTAGCAGGTAGAGCCGGCGAAGATGGTGGAGGCAATGCGTCCTTGGCGACTCTGATCCTGAGAAACCTTCCGAGAACTCCTCAACGTACTTCCTTGGTTCAGAAATCTCCGCGTTTCATGATAAGCCCGGTTTCTAAGCCAACTCTTGTGGGGGCGATTTAAGCGTGACACTATGTTTTGCGTTAGGTTAGGTTTTGCGGTGAATATACGGATATATAAATTAAGAAGGGACTTACTGCTCTGTAAGTCTTGGTTTTCGAGGATGACTGTTGGAGGTCCGATCTCGATGATTGTAGGTGTTTGGATGTCCCATAGATGATTTGGACTCAAGGAGGAGGGGAAGGGGAGGCTTGCTCAAACGATTTGGATGCACTGGATTTCGATTGAGTGACTCGACCGTATCGCAATTAAGATCGGGATTGAAAGATCTGATCGCAACTAAAGTCGGGAGTTGAGAGAACTGATAGCGGACCGACAGAATTTCGGGGTTGAAATTTGACTGGTAGCGGACCAGCACGTTTTGTAGCTGAGTTTTGACTGATTGACTGTTCACGAAGGGCCTCCTTTTTATATTCGCGAGTTAGTAGTGTCGCGTGTAGGCCTTGCGTATGTTATTGGTCTAATCTAGGATTAGGATTAAGGGTGTTAGTTGTAAAATGAGATATGTGTCTAAAACAACTTCCGTCATCGATCATTTGTCGGATGCTCAATAGTTTACAGCCACATGTGTTATTTATTACAGACAACTGCTGTTTCAGTTTGTAATTCTTAATCTATTTACTTCTACTGTTCCTCGGGATAAAGTTCGTCTATTCGACATTTGATTCAAATATTTAATCCAACAACTTCGTCCCGAGTGGATTATTAGTCTGAAAAGGCGAATGTTATTCGGCTCGTCACTATTGTAACTTCCTATGATAGAAATAGATGGTTTACTGGTATTATTTGTTAATAATTTTTATAGTGATGACGAAAATTCTAATCGAAGAAAAGAATTGTAGAGTCTGGACATAACATTATAATTAGTCATCTTTTAGACGACTTTGTATTCTCTGAAGTGTTATATGCCATTTGTCAATATGTTTTTTCGTTTTATTTTCCGCAGATGTCAGTTTTTCAGTCTTATAGGTACAAAAAGTACAAACTTACAGCTAAGGCAAGATCGGGACTGATCCAGCCAACTAAGGCAAAACCGATCACTGATTCGGCCAATTAAGGCAAGATCACTTCCAGCCGATTAAGGCAAGATCGATCACTCATCCGGCCGATTCAGGCAAGATCAATTCGAATATGTCTTTAGCTGTTGATAAGATGTTCAAATGGAGCTCCATTTTCTTGCAGACGTAGCCTCAACCGTTTCTCAAAATTTTCTACTGTTGAAATTAAAATATTTTGAGGAATGCTACGATAACATTAGTTATTCGATTTTTTTATGTCTCCTGCAAATGTCGGTGGAGTTTTGTAAACAATATTTTTTATGTAATCTTACAAAAAAAATATCACACGAAGTTAAATCAAAAGACAGGAGGCCATCGAATATATCTATACCTGCCTATCCATCTTTCATAAAAGATGTTAGGTATTCGTTAGGTAATCCATTGAAATATTCCGTCACAATGATGAGAATGGGATAGCGCATCAACTTGCTGCCACCATTTTTATCGAGTAGCAAGATCAACCTCTTCTAAAAGCTCAGGCAATTTATTCCTGAAGAAAGAAAAATAAATTTCCTCATTTAAGCTATTATCAAAAAAGTATGAACTATTCAAATATCTATTTACAATTCTGCACCAAATGTTTAAACTCCAACGATGTTGATTATCAATATGTTGAGTTCAGTTGAGGATTGTATGTGGACCAATAATGACAGTTATGCCTGTTGAGTTGTACATTGTTATGAAATGAAGTTTCGTCACTGAAGAAAACATACTCGAAAAAAGTTGAATCTTCTTTTATCATTTGTAATACCCAACGGCAAAATTGTCTTCTTAAGGGGTTAAATCTAGCCGACAGCCAAAAATTTGAAGGTTTTTTGGGAATTTTTTATGACTTCCCTAATTAAGCGATCAATTTGAAATTTTCAGGGCTTATTGTATATATCTTTAAGTGCAAACACGAATTTTTTTATTGATTTTTGATACAAAATGGCCGCTTGGCAGGTTGCAACAAATAGACGTGATTTTTTTAGGCGTCCCGCGGCAAGCAGTAGAAGTGTCCAATCTTCATGTCTGGAACAAAATAAAAAATTTTTTTATAATCTACACTAGTATAGCTACTGAAGTACACAAGATTATTAAGAAATATTGAATTTTGAAAATTTGGTAGCAGTTTAAAAAAAAATCGATTTTCAAAATTCAATATTTCTTAATAATCTTGTGTACTTCAGTAGCTATACTAGTGTAGATTATAAAAAAATTTTTTATTTTGTTCCAGACATGAAGATTGGACTTCTACTGCTTGCCGCGGGACGCCTAAAAAAATCACGTCTATTTATTGCAACCTGCCAAGCGGCCATTTTGTATCAAAAATCAATAAAAAAATTCGTGTTTGCACTTAAAGATATGTACAATAAGCCCTGAAAATTTCAAATTGATCGCTTAATTAGGGAAGTCATAAAAAATTCCCAAAAAACCTTCAAATTTTTGGCTGTCGGCTAGGTTTAACCCCTTAACCTTATATCGTTTTCACTTACATCTTGAGTTAAAGATGTGATAGGAATGGAATTTATGTCTTTATAAAATCCTCCACATAGTGGCATAAAGAATTCCTAAATTACGTTGTAGTTCTCTGATCAAAATATGAGGATTCGAGTTTATCATTGCTAGCACTGCTAATACACGCGGATCATTAACGTCATCTTCAGTGAATTTTTATTTGCTTGCGATTTCTCTTACGGATTCTTCTACGCTCTCGTAATAAAATTCTTATTTGCATTGCATTTGGATGTCGTTTAAACGGATACCTATTATGATACAATCTTTCTGTTCTACAATAATTTCGTCCAGCTTCATCAAGCACAAGAATAATATCAATTGATGATTTCATTTGAACTAAGTGGCCATTTTGAAAAAAGCTTTGAAAAAGCCCACTAATGTAATAAAAAAATTGAAAGAAAAAGCTATAAAAAGAAGAAAGTTCAATTGAAAGTTGAATTGTTCAATTGAGAAGAATTAGATTCAATTCTTAGCGCGTGAGCGTATGTTAAGCAGTGTGACAGATCGCGGAGACGCGCGCGTAAGAATCCCGCTCATACGCGCATGCGTACATGGATAACGTCGGCGATACTGTAATTTTTAAGCTCCATAACTCGGGAAGTACTCAATGAAACGTAACTTACAATGTTTTGGAAAACTCTCGAGATAAGCTACAAGAATATGTAATAAAAAATAGGGGTTTCTATTTAAAAAAACATTCACCTTAATCTGATTTTGACAAGGTCATTCAAGATCAAGTCCACATTTCCATCATGTGTCTTCCTTCAAACCATGCAATTTTCGTTTTAAAAACTTTTGAATAAAATCATCGATTCGCGAGATAATCGACCATATCACTTAAAATGAAACTATATATATATATATATTATATATATATTATATATTGTGACATGACGTTTTTCATCTGTCACTGTGTCGCGGATGAATGGATCCTGGGTTCTCCCGCTTGTGAGGGTGAGCAAATCTGCGTATGGGCGTTGACGATCATGTGCCACTTTAATTAATTTATTTTTCTTTATTTTTTTTTCATTATCTTTTGCGAGAATTGTTAAGTAGAAGTAACCAGAGCAAGGATTGATAGTGTGCGTGTATTGTATCTCACCCGGTTGCTAGCCGAGAAAAAGACCGCCGAAGAAGACCGTCACCGAAAGGACTCCAGACTACTCCCAGTGGCCAGGATACGCAGGTCGTATCACTCTTTTAAATTTGTTGTCTGCATCTATTATTTGTGCCCTTTTAGTGCCGATTCTATTTTACAGGAAGAAATAAGGCTGCCAAAATCCCAGGAGGATGTAACTTCTTAGGAGGATGATTCACTAAAACGTCCGCCAAGGAGACCTCACCGATCTGAAAGACGAGCAAGAGGAACTGCATGAAATAGGAAGGATTCCGTATGAGAAACGAGAGGAGTCAATGGAGAAAAGACTATCCTGGCGAAATTTGGATTTCGCGCCAAGTCGCGAGAAGCTACGTTGCTGTCGCGGGATCGCGCGATACGACTATCGGCCAATCAGGCGCCAAAAGACTTCGCCCCCGAAAGATCTCTAAAGTTCCTTTAATAAGAGTCATCACATAAGAGTGGAAGGCTGCCATTGCCGGGTGCCGGAAACGACACAATTCCACCATGGTTGACAGTTGATACGAAGGCAAGTCAATAAGTTTTTAGTAAAACACATTTTTTTTTATCAATTCATTTTTATTTCTCAACATAGTCTCCTTTCAGCTCGATACACTTGATCCAACGATTCTCCAACTTTTTCAAGCCGTCCGAATAATATGATTTGTCCTTCAAAATAAGCCTCTGTTTCGACGATGAGTTGTTCTCTGGTGGTGAATCTCTTTCCTCCGAATCATTTCTTCAGGTTTGGAAACAATAGTCGCAGGGGGCTAAATCTGGCGAATATGCTGGATGGGGAAGCAATTCGTAGCGGAATTCATTGAATTTGATTATCGGTGCCGAACACGCGTGAACTCGTGAATTGTCTTGATGGAAGAGTACTTTCTTCTTCCAAATGGGGATGTTTTTTCTTTAAAATATTGTTGAAACGGTCCAATAAGGCTGCGTAGTAATCGCCATTGATTGTTTGCTTCGACGGAAGGTAATCGATATAAATTATATCGCGTGCATCCCAAAAAACTGTGGCCATCATCTTTCCGGCCGACTTCACGGACTTCGCCTTCTTCGGAGCTGATTCACTCGGTGAAGTCTATTGTTTTAACTGTTCCTTTGTCTCGAGTGTGAAGTAATGGATCCACGTTTCGTCTACAGTAATGAATTGATGCAGAAATTCATCTGAATTACATTGAAACATCTCCAAACATTGTTTTGAAATCGTCACACGATCACGCTTATGGTCCACAGTGAGCAAACGCGGCACCCATCTTGCCGATAGTTTTTTTCACCCAATTGTACAAAATTGAAATCACTGTGCCGTGTGATATGCCTGTGGTCTCAACAAGCTCGTGCACTTTCACTCGTCGATCAGTCAAAACAATATCGTGGACTTTATCGATGATTTCTGATGTAGCAGCCTCAATTGGATGTCCCGAACGAGATGCATCATTTTCTAAGAACTTATTGACTTGCCCTCGTAATCCGATTTCGCGTTCGTGCCTTTTTGTACTACTACTACACCATGAAACAGTGCTTACACCAATTTACAGATTCATTACCACATCCGGCACAAATGGCAGCATTTAAAGGGATTCGAAATCTGACCAATCACGAGGTCGGTTTCCCTTACGACTTGACTCTCATTAAAGGAACTCTAAAGATCTCGCGGCCTGTGTCCCCCGCCAGGGCCTGCCGAAATTGCTTGTGTTGTGACACGAGCCCCATTTGGATCTCGAAGAGTAGGATCCACAGAGGCAAAGGCGACTGGCGGGTTACAGAGATTTGAGAGTTATCGACTTTGAGCGAGCTGAGCAAAGACTGGAACTATCGAGTGCTACTAAGGAGGATTTCCCAGTGAGACAAGCGTAAAATTATTGTAAAGCTGCCGATCCTCGACATCGTGATATCGAGTGAATAGCACGTGCCGAATTCGAATCAAGAAGCTATGGCCCATATAGGGAGCTACCGCGAATAATTATTCTTTAGCTGTCATGCTCGAATCACACAGATTATTATATTCTGTTTTATCATGTAAAGCTTGCCGCTCTCGCCACAACGAAGTCGCCGTATCTCGTTTTGTGTGTGATTGCATGTTAGATCGCCATATTGTATTGTACACCGCCGTTTGAGTCGCATTTCGCATAAAGTAGAGAAAACCTTACGACGTTAGCAGAAAGTCACGGTTATTACTGTAAATTGTAGTCGATTGACGGATTCGCAAGATCCTTGCGATAATAGTTCACATTCTTTCTATCATTTCGTATTACGCGACTCGATAATTTACAATTAAAATTAATTCATATGACATCCGAGACGAACTGTTGTAATGGCCGAAAATTACGTACTCGATAAAATCATTGTAATTGTCTTCATCAAATATATGCCTGTTATTCTGTTATTATTAATCAGTAGTAATTCTTATACTCTCTCGCCTTCCGATTTATTCCCGCTCTAAATAATCCATCCCCTATCCGTGCGGGGCTGAGCAGTCAGTCATCGTTCGTCGCAGCTAAATATTGAAAATAATTGTTGGAAATTTAGAAGAATAACGAAGAGTGGCACGCATACTCGTGTCTTTACTCAACGTAAATTAAAGAGAAAATTTGCGATAATTCAGTGCGAAGCACTTTGAATATCGGAGGAAAGTCAGGTTGTCAAACAACGACAACATAAAACGCAGCGAAGTCGTGCCGTCAGTCGAGACTATCATAATATATAATATAATATATTAGATTTCATATATGCATGTCATTGAATACTCTTAGAAAAATGTTTGTATAAGAGTAACTAAAAGAAATTAATGAATATATAAATATATATATTATATATATATATATATATGTACATATATATATATATATATATTCATTAATTTTTTTTAGTTACTCTTATACAAACATTTTTCTAAGAGTATATACAGGGTGTTTCTTTTAACTTGAAACTGTCAAATATCTCGAAAAGTAGGCACTCTATGAAAAAATGTTAACAATGAAAATTTAATGGGTCTAAGGTGTACATACAGTGATATTAAAATTGGTCCCCCCACACCGCCCCTGGGGGCGGTGGTGGTGGTAAGTTCGAAATTTTAAATGGGAATCCGTATTTTTTATTACATATTCAGATTCTTTGAATAAAAATGCGTATGATTTGTCTAAAACATTTTTCTCGATTCGCGATAGATTCGCGCTGTAATCGACGAAATTTAATTTTCCTTCATTTTACTGTTATTGAGAATACACGCTTACGATTCTGCAA
>JAANIC010003060.1:638818-651368 GCA_017607545.1 Acromyrmex charruanus | reverse complement strand
TAAATATATCACACACACACACACACATATATATATATATATTTATTTATTGTATATATATTATATGTATTTTATATATTACGTCTAATCATGTAACGCAAATGTAGAACAAATTTTGTTTCTGCTTATGAATTCATATATTACAGGTTCTAAATTAAAATTTTGTATGATATGAATATGTAGAATAGCCGTACAATTCAATAAAATTGGAAGCATCTACATAGAATGTAGATATGTTTTTAATCTTCTGAAAGCTGAAAAAGATCTGTTTGCAGTACAGGATGTCGGAATTGTAAGCAGGAATTTTATCATTTTTGTATATTCTAACACAATTTCTCGTTACATTTTTAAGAAAATTAATGACATTTTTTAAATTACAGATCTCTATTTTCATGGTTTCCATTATATTAAAAAATATCGATGTAGTTTTAATTTGCTCCTGTCGAAATCGGTTTTATATATTGCAATAATGCGATAAATGTTACTTTCATCTCATCTGGCGAAGTGCCACATTTGGACACTAGTGAAATACTGGTTGGCGGTCATAAAAGAGGCAATCGAGTTGTAAACATGCGACTTTTCATACAGTATCTTCCTAAGTTTGGGAACATCCTACGTTTTACAGGTTTGTAAATAATTATTTAATTGAAAAAAGAAGTACATACGAAATAAAAGTACATACGTTATTTATAACATATGATGTATGTACTTTTATTTTCGTCTTTTTTCAATTAAAAATTTAATAACATGCTATTAAAATATGGAATTTTAATAAAAATGCGGTTCATACGAAATCTGATTCTTCGGGGTCATTTTACAATTTTTATAGAGTCTGAAATCAACTTGCAATTCAAATTACCACTTTTATATTATATAATAGAAACTGTTAAATTACAATTAAATGACTTGTATATACAATGAACTCAAGTACGACGTTGCAAAACAAGTGACAATATACATATAAACAATAGACCAAAATGCGAAATTCAATCTTGAGCGCTTCGATGCTGTGAAATGATTGTCCAACATATTTTTGATGTACAAGCTTATAGGTGTTCTAAATAAATAAATGTTTATCGTCATTTAGACGTCTTAGTATTTAAAACATATATACTACATGGGCTGAAAAGTCCCGGAATTTTTAATGAAAACAAGCGTTTTTTGGTCAAAGTTATATTTATTCCTCAACATAGTTGCCTTCGAGGGCGATACACTTGGTATAGCGATTTTCCAACATTTCATGCCCTTTCTGTAGTACGAAACGTCCAAGCCTTCGAAATACGCTTCGGTTTCCGCGATGACTTCCTCATTCGATGTGAATCTCTTTCGCTGGAGCCACCGCTTGAGGTTTGGAAACAGATAATAGTCGCTGGGGGCTAAGTCTAGAGAATACGGTGGGTGAGCAACCAATTCGAATCGTAATTGGTCCAATTTGACCATCGCTTTCAAGGACGTGTGTGATGGTGCGTTATCATGATGGTACAGAACTTTTTTCTTCGCCATATGGGGCCGTTTTTTCTTTATTTCGTCGTTCAGTTTGTCCAATAACGCTGCATAATACTCTCCCGTAACTGTTCTTCCCTTCTGCAGGTAATCGATGAAGATTATGCCATGCGCATCCCAAAAAACGGAGGCCATAACCTTCCCGGCCGTTAGTCTTTTGGCCGCTTTGATCGGCTTTCGTGGCTTTTCAGCCACTCTGCAGACTGCCTATTGGACTCAGGCGTATGGTAATGGACCCACGTTTCATCCATCGTCACAAAACGTCGAAAAAAGTTCGCTCGATTACGCTGCAACAACGCCAAACCGGCCGTTGAATCATCAATGCTGTTTTTGATCGATGGTCAGCAAACGCGGCACCCATCGTGCTGATAGCTTTTTCATCTCCAAAACATCATGCAAAATGTATCCCGCCCGTTCTTTTGAGATGCCCACGGTCTCAACTAACTCGTGCAACTTCACTTTATGATTACTCAAAACGATTCGATGCACTTGCTTTACGATTTCCGCATTCGTAGCCTCTTTTGGCCTTCCAGAGCGAGGTGCGTCTTCGGTGCTTTGTACGACCCATTTTAAATTCTCTAAACCACCGATAAACTGTTGTTCTCGAAGGAGCAGATGTGGGATAACGTTTCTGCAACCATTTCAATGATTGTTCAGAAGTTTTTCCCATCAAAAAACAATGTTTGATCAAGGTGCGATATTCCTGTTTTTTCATTTTTTTTACGAAGGCGAAAGTAACGCCACTTAAATGACTGTAGCTTGTAAACGAATGAACGAAATGTCATGAAACTTCATACATAAACTAGTGACAGATGAACCTCTCGAAATGAATCATGTTCATTTTCTAGTGGCGCCACCTATTGAAAAATTCCGGGACTTTTCAGCCCATGTAGATCACTGTCATGTAATGGTTTTCTTAAAAAACGTAAAACGTAAGATGTTCCCAAACTTATGGAGGGTACTATATAGTAATCAACTTTTATTTTTAATCAACTTTTATTTTTATTAAATAATAAATTATAATTATAATTTTACCAAAAAATAATTTATATATTCTACGGATTTCCAAGTATGGAATTCCACATGGAAAATTTTAAGTGTGGGGAATACTCCACATCAATACCACACTGTAGTCGACGCTCCTGCAAGGCGCCCAGTGAATTCCAAAAGAAAACATTGTTACCTTTTTAGAAATAGATAAAAGAAGGCGCTAAAAGTACGCGCTTCTCGAACAAAAACTGTTATACCAAATTAAAAAAATAAAATCCAAGTGATACCTACACAGTAAAAAGTATTATGTATTTAAAAATAATCAATATAGTTATCGCTCAATTATACAAAAACAAATAATATTGGGTATGGGAATAAGTTTCCGCCCATTGCAGAAAGATGTCGTTAGTAGCATTGCTCGTGTGTTTGATAGAACGACAAGACAACATAGAGAAAGGTGTTTTTGAAAGGTGTGTGTCCAAACTTTTAAGCCTAATAGATGGCATTCGTTCGAAGCGTAACAAAGAGTAACTTTTTTTGCGTTGAAGATGTCGGAATTTATTCCAAAAAAGCAACATTTGCGGGAAGTTTTACTCCATTATTTTATTTTAAAGAAAAGTGCTGCGGAAACGCATCGTTTGCTCGTAGATATTTACGGTAAGCATGCTCCATCGAAAACTAGTTGTAAAGAATGGTTTCGGTGATTCAATAGTGGTGATTTTGACGTGCGTGACAAAGAACGCGAAGGTGCACCGAAAAAATTTGAAGATGCAGAATTGCAAGCATTACTCGAAGAAGATTCGTGTTTATCGCTCGATAGGTTGGCAAAAGAGTTAAATGTTGATAGATCCACTGTTGGAAAACGTCTACACGCAATGGGAATGGTGCAAAAAGAAGGAAATTGGGTGCCATACAAATTGAAAGAGAGAGACATGGAAAGACGTGTGGTCATCTGCGAGATGCTTCGTCAATGACAACAAAGGAAGGGTTTTCTACATCGTATCGTAACTGGCGATGAAAAATGGATCTACTACGGTAACCCTAAACGCTTGAAGGCATGGGTGATGCCAGGTGAACCAGGTCCATGAACGCCAAAACGAAATATCCATGCTTCGAAGATTATGTTGTGCATCTGGTGGGATCAAAGAGGTATTATATATTATGAGCTGCTCAAACCGTCCGAAACCATCACTGGCGATCGTTATCGGCTACAACTGATACGTTTAAACCAAGCTTTGGAAGAAAAACGACCGGAATGGGACAATAGGCACAACAAGCTGATTCTGTTACATGACAACGCTAGGCCACACGTTGCAAAACCGGTCAAGAAATACTTGGAAGGAGTAAAGTAGGAAATTCTGCCCCACCCGCCGTATTCACCGGACATTGCCCCTTCAGATTTCCATTTGTTCCTATCCATGCAGTCGGCCCTTTCTGGAGAACGATTCAATTCTTATGAAGGTATTAAAAAATGGCTTGATGAATGGATCGCTTCAAAAGAACCAGATTTTTTTCATTCGAGGAATCCGTTTTTATCGGAAAGGTGGGAGAAAGTTGTTCGCTTCCGAAGGAGCATACTTTGAATAAACTCATCTTTTGAGATAAGACTTATATAGATTTATTTAAATAAATTCATCTTTTTCATTTAAAAGGGCGGAAACTTATTCCCATATCCAATAAATTGTCAAGGATTAAGAGCGCAACAATAAGTTGATATATGTTAATGTTTTAATTTATAAGCAAATATAACATACGTTTCGATAAATATATTCAGGTCATTTTCAATGTTAATACCTAATAGAATATATTAAAAAGAAACGTTTCTAAAACCTACATATTAAATTACTTAATTCTAGATTTATTTTTACATTTAGATATAATATTCGTATAAGTAATAAAATCTGTTGTTTTTTTCTTTTCGCAATTAGTCCTCAATTAAAATCTGGTTTTCCACTATGTATCTCTTGACAGAAATTACAATGTCATTTTGAGAAACTTTAGTCAGAATAGCCGTTAGTTTTCCAAAGTGTAGATTGGACATTGCTTAGTATCAAATTAAAAATATTATACAAAATGAATTGTTCTACTAAATTTAACTGTTACTTTAATAAATGTATGTCATACTAATTTAATTGAATTAGATTTTAAATTCTTATACGCAAAACTATTTTGATAACATTATGAGTAATGAATAATTAATAAAATATTCCATACCTTAAACAATTTTTTAAAAAATTATCCATTCTATTTAGATAAAATTAAACTGCAATGTGTAGACTAGAACATCTCTCTTATACGTTATCTTATCTCATCAGTTTGGCTTGTGGATGTTCAACATAAAATAATTATATCAACCGAAGAGAATCTCTGGTAGGAGACATGTAAGTAAGTAAAGGAAGTGGGGGAGAGAGGGTATATTAGGAGTGGGATAGTAGTTGTAGGATAGAATCAGGCTTCAGGTAACGATTCTGTGTCGCTTTGTTTATTCAATGCATTTTTTTGTCTCTTAATAAAGATCATTTCCCACATCAATCTCTTATTATATGACGGTTCGTTGTCAAGAATTTTAACTTTATTCCAGTTAAAATCTGTAGATCATACCTTTTTTTGTGACATATTGTTGTGATTTAAAATTCAGATATTTTTCGGAAAAGATTGGTTTTTTTTATAGCAATCAAATATATAATTCTCTGTTCATCAATTATGATCGTTTTATCTAGAAAATTCTATATTTGTATAAGAAACGATCCATTCAAGTCTTTGTTAAAATTTTGTGTCGAATTTTTATATTCAAGTATTTTTATATTCAAGCATTTAAGGTAATGTGTTTGTTATTTGAATATTTTGTGTTAAATTGATATGAGTAATTCTCAAAAAATTAAAAATTTTACCATACTTTTTAAATACATTTAAATACATTAAATTGTATTCGATCTTCACAGAGAAAGATTATGATTGCATGTATATAGGTAACTAATGAAGAACTGAAAAAATAATTTATTTATGTCTAAAAATTAACTTTTATTCATAAAAATCTTAGTCTCTTGGAGTGTCACACAACTACTAAATTTATATTACAATCAGTGTTGCAAAACTTGTGGGATAAACTTATGAGCGCTAATGCAGCGTGAGCCGCCATCAGTGTACATTTGACTATTATACGGTTATCATTATACTCTTCTTATAAAAATAGAATGTACTCGTATGTCTTATACAATGTAATAGTAATGCATCAAAGATTTTATACAATCAATGTGGACAAGAAAAATCAATCTTGTGGACAAGAGAAAGAGAACATCTATAAATATATTTTAAATATAGTTATACATATTTGTATTTAATTTCTTATAGATTTTTTTTATAGAACATTAATAAATTTATTTATTCCAAATAGTATAAAATTAATAAACTTTTATGTAAACAATATTTAAAGTTTGGAGATGCGCTATTTGTGTCATTCTATCTTTGTATTACATCTATATAATAAACAATAAAAAAAGGAAGACACAAGCAGCGTTAATATAAGCGTTTGCCCGAACGCAACTAATATACAGAGTGTTTCAGAATTCGCGGACATGGATTACACAGCGTGATTGTATGTGCCAAAAGAGGCAACATTTTCCTATGGCAAAATTGCGTTCAACAGTACTTTTTAAATGAGAGCAATTTTAAGTTAACGAATTAGCACATTACGTTACGCATGGATTAGGGGCGGAAAAATATTACTATTTTGAATACAACTTATATAAGAAGAGAATGTTTGCTAATTAATACTGCTGAAGAATCGACTGAAAGTAAAATAAGTAGACTAGACAACTCGTGAATAATCATGATATTTAAATATCATAGTTTTTATAAAATCTTTAGCAAACTAGTAAAATAATGATATACATGCTCATACGCCGAACCATGCCGTATGTGTGCCTTTGATTCTTGCGTAACGTGGATCGCTCGTTTGTTAAAAATTGCTCATTTAATTAATTGCTCATTTAAAAAGTATTGTTTGAATACAATTGCTACAGGAAAAAGTTGCTTCTTTTGGCACATGCAATCACGCTGTGCATCCGTGTCCGCGAATTCTAAAATACCTTGTATATTTAATTAATAGCATTAATATATCAATATTTCCTACAGCACTAATATTAATACTGATTAAAGATATAAAAAATGCAATCTGGCCAAGGAATGCCTCATATTGAATCTGAATACGGGTGAGCCGAAACCGGTCATATGATCTATGATGTATTGTTCGCATGAGCAAATAGATCCCTTCGTAAAATTTATCCACAAACACTTTTATACATATATATTCAGAGGCGTCGACTATAGTGTGATGTGGAGGATAGGTTAATGTGGAGTATTCCACACTTGAAATTTTTCTATGTGTGGAATTTCATACTTGGAAATTCGAAGAATATATAAATTATTTTTTGATGAAATAATTTATTATTTAATATTTTATTAAAAATGAAATTTAATTGAACTATATGTGAACAGTAGCATGTTTACAACTCGATCGGCGATTGCCTTTTTCATGACCGTCGAGCGTTATTTTACTAGTGCTCAGATGTAGCGCTTCAACGAGATGAAAGTGACATTAATCGCATTATTGCAATATATAAAACCAATTTTGACAGGACTAAATTAAAACTATATCGAACGATGTTTTTAATATAGTAGAGGCCAAGAAAATAGAGATCTGTAATTTAAAAGATGTTGTTAATTTTCTTAAAGAAGATATAACCGTGAAAGAAATTGTGTTAGAATATACAAAAATGATAAAATTCCTGCTTACAATCCCGGCAACATCCTGTATGGCGGAAAGATCTTTTTCAGCTCTCAGAAGAATTAAAAATATCTATCTACCTTCTACGATGCTTTCAACTTTGTTGAATTGTACGGCTGTTCTGCATTCAGATATCGCACAAAATCTTAATTTAGGAGCTGTAATGAATGAATTCATAAGTAGAAACAAAATTTGTTCCACATTCGCGTTACATGATTAGACGTAATATATAATATATTGGGAAAAATTTCGTAGCGTTTTTTCCACTAAATGGCATTAAATGCTCATCAGTCGGTAACTACTAATCGCATCGACAACACTAGATGTGCGTTTAAAAAGTGACATTTCAACCTTTGTTTTGAGTCAAAAAAGATTGAAATCGGTGAAGTGGATCAAAAGTTATTTTATTTTGAAAATGGAAATAAATAAGGAAGAAATTCGCTACATTTTGTAATATTACTATGATAAAGGCAAGAACGCTACACAGGCTTGTAAAAAAATTTGTGCTATTTATGGTGAAGATACTCTATCAGCAGCATGGAAATGGTTCGCTCGTTTTCGTACTGGAAATTTTGATGTGAAAGATGAACTTCGCTCCGGTCGACCAATCACTGAAAAGTCCGATGAAATCATGGAAAAAGTCGAGCGTGATAAGCATGTGAGCACTGTGGAGATTGCCAGGGAACTAGGCATTGATCACAAAACTAATTTTAAATCATTTACACAAAGCTAGATACAAAAAGAAGCTCGATGTTTATTCCTCATGAGTTGAGTGTTAAGAACATGATGGACCGAATTAACATTTAGCGATACGCTACTGAAACGGAATGAAATTGAGCCATTTCTAAAGAGAATGATAAATGGATCACGTACGACAATCGAACTCGCAAAAGATCGTGAATAAAGGAAAGAGAGAAGGCACAAGCAATTGCAAAACCTGAATTGACGATGAAGAAGGTGATGTTGTGTGTGTGGGATTGGAAGGGAATCATTCACTATGAGCTGTTATTGCCCGATCAAACAATTAATTCTGAACTCTACTGTGAACAACTGAAGAGATTACAACAAGCAATTGAGAGGAAGCGGCCAGAATTAATCAAAAGGAGGGGTGTCGTCTTCCTTCACGACAACGCTCGATCACACATATCTTTGTGTGATAACTCGATAAAATTGCGAGAGCTTGGCTGGGAAGTCTTAATGCATCCACCGTATAGTCCTGATATAGCACCCTTAGACTATTATTTGTTTAGGTTTCTGCAGAACTCTCTTAATGATGTAAAGCTGGCTTCAAAAGAGGCTTGTGGAAATCACTTGAAGCAGTTGACCAAAAACCAGAAGTTCTATCGCGATGGGATTATGGCTCTTCCCCAAAAATGGCAAAATATTATTGAAAATAATGGAGCATATTTGGTTTAAATAAATTAATTTTAATACTCTAAGAAAAACACTTGAATTTTATTAAAAAAATCGCCATGAACTTTTTCTCACACTCAATGTACAATAAATATATATATGTGATATATATTATGAGAATAAATATATCTATATATGTATATTCTGTTTATTCCATAATAAGTAGGATTATAATAAATATACAGGATATTCGGAAATTAGTGATAAGTCTTTCGCATAGAAGCAGAATGAACTAAACTGAGAAGAAAAGTTCTCTATCATTTTACAATTGTCGCAATGGTTAACGAGTTATTAACTTATGAAAATAGCCTAATTCGCCAAGCCCACCGTCAAACGCAAGCGCGCGACAGAATAGTATTCGCCCCGCGCGGTGAGATACGCGTCCGCCGTCGCTAGGCACGTTGCTTATAAGCGGCAATTGCCGTTGCTAGAAATTACGTGCCTAGCGACGCCTCACCGCGCTGGGCAGTCCTATCCTGTCGCGCGCTTGCATTTGGCGGTGGACTGGGCGAATTTGGTTATTTTCATAAATTAATAACTATTTAAATATTGCAACAATTGTAAAATAGTACAGGATTTTTCTTCTCAGTTTAGTTCATTCTGCCCCTGTGGAAAAGATTTATCATTAATTTCCAAACACCTGTATATTCATTATAATAATATTTATTATGGAATGAACTGAATATACATATATAGGTACATTTATTTATAAGATATATCACATACGTAGACTGCTGGAAAAGTTTCTGCAATCTAATACTTCCAGTGGCGCCAACGTTCTGCTACTATTATATCCGTAAAATTAGACGTTTTTAATCTATAATTCAGTTGACAGTTTGTACCTAAACCAACTAGTTTTGTTTGCATAATATTTTAAAAGAAGTTATTTTGTGAGAAAATGGAAATTTCGCGTGAAAATTTTCGGGCAATGATTTTTTACGATTACAAATGTAATCTAACTCCGAAACAATGCATCGATCGACTTCATTTGGCTTTTGGGGCACCATCTAATAGGACTGTTTATAATTGGTTTGCCGAATTCCAGCATGGATATACCTTTCTTTGTGACGAATTCCGTGAAGGTCCATCCACTTTTGTTGTTACCATTAATGTTGATGCTATGCGTGAAATGATTGAGCGAGACCGGCATATGACATACCGCGAGATTTAAGCATCCTTAGACATTGACATGAAAGCAATACATACGATTTTGCATGATCACTTGAGCGTACAGAAACTTTGCAGTCGTTGGATCCCACACAATTTGACCGAAGCTCAAAAACAGGTCGTGTTAAATGGAGCAAAGAAATGCTCAAGAAATTCAACCGAGGTCGGTCAAATTTGGTCTACAACATCATTACTGGGGACCAAACATGGATCTATTCGTATGAGCCCGAAAGTAAACAACAATCCACTGTTTGGGTATTTCAAAATGAACCGAAACCAACAAAAGTTGTTTGTTCACGCAGTACTGCCAAGCAAATGATTGCTTGTTTCTTTAGTTATACCGGACATGTGGCAACCGTGATTTTAGAGGATCGAAGGACTGTAAATACTGATTGGTATACAACAATTTGTTTGCCAGAAGTTATAAATAAATTGCGTAGAACAAACCGAAATCGTCGCATCATCCTTCATCATGACAACATCAGCTGTCACACAGCACGTCAAACCGTTGATTTTTTATCCAGTAAAAATATCGAATTGATGACTCATTGTCTGTATTCACCTGATTTATCACCTAATGACTTCTTTTTATTTCCAAACAATAAAAAGAAGATGCGTGGTGAGCGATTTGAGTCTGAAGCAGCTGTTGAAATTCGTACACTGATTTCTGAAGTTATAGAGTGGAAAAAATGCTTCGAAAATTGGTTCGAGCGTATGCAAAAATGTATCGATCTTAAAGACGAATACTTCGAAAAACAATAAAGCCGTTTACCGAATTTTACATGTTTTTTTTCATATTGTTTGCAGAAACTTTTCCAGCAGCCTACGTATATATATTTATTGTACATATTATATATATTTTATATATTACGTCTAATCATGCAACGCAAATGTGGAACGAATTTTGTTTCTGCTTATGAATTCATCCATTACAACTTCTAAATTAAAATTTTATGCAATATCTGAATAAATATACAGAACAGCCGTAATTCAACAAAATTGAAAGTATCGTAGAACATATATATAAATAAGATAGCAAGGCCGCAAGGCGGGTTCTAACTTACTATGTGTTAGTGCGTATATGTATATGATGTGTATGCATGCTGCGTGCGTGCGTGCGTGCGTACGGGCGCGCGCGTGTGTATGTATGTGTACGCACGCGCACGTGAGGATTTATAAGGATTTTTTCACAAAATTTGTGAAAAAAGCATAAAAATTTTATTATAGAATATGAATAAATAGTTCACGCTTTAAATAATATTGAAAATGCTGCATTAAATGACAAATAGACGAATATATGATTAATAATTTGTGTGTGTGAACTGTTTCCACATTTCGATCTTCAACGTACGTTTGAACCGTTCGACGACTGTCGGGTCAAAGAAAAAAAAAATTTTAAAATATGAAAAGATCTCGATTTAACAAATTGAAGACGAGATGTTTGTGAACCCAGTGTGTATAGTTAGGGTTAAAAGTTGGACGATAAACGATAATAGTTCGATAGATGTTTGACATTAATTCGAAAGATGTTTTTGATAGTGGTTTGATAGACGTGGTTTGGTATATATTTAATAATTGTCATAGATGTTTTGATTGCAGTTTACTAATACTATCAACATGTGTTAGTAGGTATACGACATAGCATTTTTGATGATTTAAGTTTAACAGATAAAAGTGCATAAGTTCTTCTCGGTACGGCAGTTGTGATAAAGATCACGTTAGGTACGATTTTGCATAAATGTAATATAAAAATTTTTTTCTACGGAAAATCGACATGTTTTGCAGTTAGATTACTCTGTTGAATACGTAGAAACACAATTTTGCAGTTTCGCATAGGTGCCGACTTCAGCAATACTTGTCGCCAATGATTATTATAATAAATAAACATCTGTTTGATCAACAAGTGAGTGAATATCATTTTTCAAGGGAAAACGTGTATGAACACACAATTATAATACATAATTTTATAATATTACTATAGTTCCATCCATGATTGTGTTTCAAGATTGAAAAAGACTTTATTGCACAATTTACAGAATTGTCTATTTACGTATGCATATATATAAATTCACACTACAATATTTAAGCAATAAGATTATCTTTGATCGAATATAGGATTTCTTTTACTTCATTGATGGAATTAAAATTTATTTATCTATTTAAAGAAATTTTTTATATGGTTTTTAACGTATATATTGTGTGTGTGTGTGCGTGTGTGTGTGTGTGTGTACACACACACACACACATGTTATACGTGTTTTATATATATATATATATACAGGGTGTTTCCTAATGGGTCGGGGCTATATTGGGGATGGAGAATGGATCAAAGGGAACAAAAAATTCTTATGCCATTTTGAGATACTCGCTGTAATTTTCGAATTAGAAAAGAAAATGTCTAAGCCAATATGCGGTTAAGTCGCGCCGCGCGAATTCGTAGAACGGCCCACACTCGAGTGGCGACGACGGCGGTGAGCAAGGAGGGGGAAAGAGCGCTTCGTCGCTGCTCGAATGTGGGCCGTCCTATGAATTCGCGCGGCGCGGCTTAACCGCATATTGGCTTAGACATTTTCTTTTCTAATTCGAAAATTACAGCAAGTATCTCAAAATGGTATAAGAAATTTTTGTTCCTTTTGATTCATTCTCCGCCCCCAATATGGCCCCGACCCATCTTAAGAGACACCTTGTATA
>JAANIC010003060.1:627483-638658 GCA_017607545.1 Acromyrmex charruanus | reverse complement strand
TTCAGTGCTCGGAATTAGTTGCCCATTTCGGGCAGATTCCTGAGGCGACCCCCACTATCACTCGAGACTCGGCGGCCGAGCCCACGTGACGCTGTGCCCCAGGAGCGTCGCGATACAAAAAGTATGCTGGGAGCATATCTTCCAGCAAATATTAAAATATTTTCTTTCCTACATGATTTTTATTTTAATATTTAAATTTTTTATTATTAACATATTATATGTATATTCTACAATAATATTGTATAATAAACAATAATATAGTAAGAAATTATTATAATACTGTAATTATGACGTAATTACAATATAGACGTAACAAAATCTTCGGATTAAGTGAAAGAAACTCAAATCGCATTGAGAGATGTCATGATATAATCGTTTTTGCATTGAATAATAAAAAATTACATTATGGCTTATGTATTTATAAAGCATTAATTTAAAGAATCTTTAATATAACAATATTGTAAGTATTGTAAGTTTTCATTTTTTGTCTACTTACATTCAATAAGCGTGACAATATTCAATAACAAAGGGACATGTGTATCACTTCTGGAATCGATTTAAAATCTCTTTGAAATATCGTTAAACACAATGACATAAGGAAAACACGCTTTCTTAATGCATGCCTAATTTGATTGTTTGTACAAGGATTTATCGTTGGAAAAAATTTATCGTGAAGAAAGTGACGGTGTTGAGAAACAGAGCCATTCTTTTACATTTTTACATGTCTCATGCCATGGAATTCCTTGACAAAATCTGAAAAGGACTACGCTTCCTGGCTGAGTGCTTGTCACCATGGATTGCAATGGGAAGACAGAATGATTCCGTAGCATAGTGAAATGCCTGATTACAATGGTTGTAATTGATGTGAAAGAGAATGATGACAATAAGGCTCTATACGTCAAAGGATTTAAAAAACGCGAATGGCTGGCTGATATACTCAATAGCGACGACTTGAGATCTTGGATGCTGATTACGAAGATATAGATTTTTTACGTAATCTGGATATTACTAATACGATGTGGAAAACATATTAAGAATTGTGCGTTACAGAATATGTTTAAAATATACAACTCGTGGTCGCAATGTCAGTAAGAAATGTATCAAGTTTAAAAAATAAAGTATAAGATTTCTTTTTAAATATATTTTGATTTCTTTTCCCGAAATTCATTTTGAAAAGAGAATAGGAGGAGACAGACTTTATTGTCGTTGGCGCCGATCCCTTAGATAAAAAAGATTCGATATCGTTAGAGTGCATTCTTGTGATGTGTGTCAATTTGGTATCCTTCGACTACGTCCAACTGTTCTTCAAAATATAATGTATATAAAAAAAATCCCGTCCATTTTAGGGTGTGTAAAAAAAATGTGGGAGGAAGCACTGTTTAAAAGAAGAGCTCCGGACAATGTTACCGCATCAGTCATTCAGAGAGCTTCAAAAGAGTTCAGACAGCTATTGCTAATAATAAGTTCTCCGAGAAAATAAAATATCTCAAGCCATGAACTATTCCGTTTCAATTCAACAGGATGAGGCATGCAAGAGGTAGTAAGTTTATTTAATTTTATAAAATATTTGCGTATTATACAATAAGATTTTTTTTTCTTTATATGTTTTCTTTTTTTTTCACAGCGCATTTTCTCAAACATCGTCTACATCTTCGAAACCTCGCTACATGCCTCGTATCTTGATGAGGAAATATGACACATAGTGTCCAAGTTTCTGGATATTGGGATCGTTGTGGGATCTATATCTCATGTGCAAATTGCGATTGGTGATAATCGAGGCAACCGCATGTTCATATTCTCATGCTACGTGGAAGACATTCATCGAGAGGTGTGCAGATATCGAGCGATTAATGCAATCAACAGTCCCATCATCATCACCAATTCAAGATCTAAATGTGAAATTTGTTAAAATATATGATACGAATAATGTGAAAGTAACATTAAATGGCACATGTTTGTATATAAAATCAACAACTGTGCTTTTCTTATTTGAGCAATGTATTGAACATGTATTCTATGAACTGAGTCATATACGCACGCTGTTAGTAAGAAATTCGAATATTTTGTGTCATTTTTTAGACAAAATTATATTACTAATAAAAGCGATGCTGTAAACACTTTATACAAAATTTATGATAAAAATTCTATTATAGAATGTGAACTAATAGTCTATGGTTTAGATTATATTGTACTGCATTACATGATAAATAAATGTATGTTAAAAAATATATTCTTTGAAAAAATTATTTTATCTCTAGTATCTTCGCTATCTCTATTTCTTCTTCGTATCTTCATAGTAGTATTGAATTAGTCAATAAAAAAGCGCGCTTGACCATTCGTATTACATTGATAAAGAAAAAATGATCATAATTAGCGTTACTAGATTATTTTATTAAAAATTCATAAAAATTATCGTAATTAGTTTCTAAGTCGGATTAACAATTGTAAATACTATATCTAATTAAATCTAAATACTATATTTAATTAAATCATATGCAATAAGAAAAGACAACGTGGGAGAGAGCGTAACGGGAAGAAGAAAGAGCGCAAATAATAAGTTTAGAACTGAAATGGGTGGGACAGAGAGAACTGCATCCGACAATGGGTAGGAGAGAGAGAAGACAATAGGTTAAAGAGAGAACGCAACGGGTGAGAGAGAAAAGGAACGAACCCTTCCCCTCTATCATGGACCCCGACGACGCGCTTTTCCCTCTCACGGACCCAGTGTCTGTGATGCATTTCCCCCTTTCTGACACTTCCCCCTCACACACATATATACACATCGTATACGTATAACGTAATACGCACTAACTCATAGTGAGTTAGAACCCGTCTTGTTACTTGAATCCTACTTGTATTTATATATATATATATATATATATATATATATATATATATTCATGCCACCNTATATATATATATATATATATATATATACAGTGTGGCATGAATATACGGCCCCACTCGTCCCGAACAGGTAGAGTGGACTAAACTGAGTAGAAAAGTCCTCTACCATTTTGCAATGCTCGCAATAATTAATGAGATATTAACGTTTAGAAGCAGAAAAGATAGCCGAATACGCGCGTCCTCCCGACCTATTATTGCCGAAGGTACGGCCCACCGAATGCGCGGGCTGCGAGGAGGGTTACCGTCGCGAGCCTCTAAGCTCGAATGGCGCGGCGCGCCTGTTAAGCCATCTCCACTCCTCGCGGCCCGCGTGCTGTGCGCTTTGTGGTTATACGAAAAATTGCTTTGTAGAGTATCTTCTTGAGGTTGTATATAAATGGAAAATTCTCTGATGCATGGAACTGTTAAATGACAGAATATTTTTTTTGAATGTTGTTATATGAATTATCACTGAAGATTTTCATCGAATGTATATTTTTCGTAGTTATTCATATATGTCTGATAATATGTTATTTTATTGTAGATAAATTTTATACCAATTTTATAAAATATTGAAAGAAATGTACAGGGTGTCCCTCTTACCACTCACAGGAAAATAGATGGGATCAAGATGAACATGAAAATCCCATACAGTTTAGTGATATTCGAAATAATAAAGTTCTATACCGTTAGCGATATTCACAATAAAAGTCCTATACTGTTTAGTAATATTCGTACTAATAATCGACATATTAATTTTTGTAATTGTACTAATGAGAGAGTATAGAGAAACGCTCTGGTCGTTCGAGATAAAGCCCAGTTTATCAAGTATTGGCTGCCGGTTGGAGAGACAAGAGGGAAAGCGCCATTGCTCGACGCCCGGCATCGCCGCTCACACGGCTCGCCGTTTCTCTCGGCATGCTGTCATTAGTACGAGGTCAATAAGTTTTTAGAAAAACATACTAAACACATTTTTTTTATCGATTCATTTTTATTTCTCAACATAGTCTCCTTTCAGCTCGATACACTTGATCCAATGATTCTCCAACTTTTTCAAGCCGTCCGAATAATATGATTTGTCCTTCAAAATAAGCCTCTGTTTCGACGATGAGTTGTTCTCTGGTGGTGAATCTCTTTCCTCCGAATCATTTCTTCAGGTTTGGAAACAGGAAATAGTCGCAGGGGGCTAAATCTGGCGAATATGCTGGATGGGGAAGCAATTCGTAGCGGAATTCATTGAATTTGATCATCGATGCCGAACACGTGTGAACTCGTGAATTGTCTTGGAAGAGTACTTTCTTCTTCGCCAAATGGGGACATTTTTTCTTTAAAATATTGTTGAAACGGTCCAATAAGGCTGCGTAGTAATCGCCATTGATCGTTTGCTTCGACGGAAGGTAATCGATATAAATTATACCGCGTGCATCCCAAAAAACTGTGGCCATCACCTTTCCGGCCGACTTCACGGTCTTCGCCTTCTTCGGAGCTGATTCACTCGGTGAAGTCTATTGTTTTAACTGTTCCTTTGTCTCGGATGTGAAGTAATGGATTCACGTTTCGTCTATAATAATGAATTGATGCAGAAATTCATCTGGATTACATTGAAACATCTCCAAACATTGTTTTGAAATCGTCACACGGTCGCGCTTATGGTTCACAGTGAGCAAACGCGATAGCTTTTTCATACCCAATTGTTCGTATAAAATTGAAATCACTGTATCATGTGATATGCCTGTGGCTTCAACAAGCTCACGCACTTTCACTCGTCGATCAGTCAAAATAATATTGTGGATTTTATCGATGATTTCTGGCGTAGCAGCCTCAATTGGACGTCCCGAACGAGGTGCATCACATGTGGATGTATGATCACGTTTAAATTCATTCACCCAATTGTATACAGTCGCAAACGCTAGTGCAGATGTGCTATGAACATTATCCAACTCGACTTTGATTTCTTTCGGCGTTAAACCTTTCATATGTGGATGTTTGATCATTGCACTCGTTTTTTTCCATTTTGCAAAAAAATACAAACGTTGCTCGCTTTAATCGTCTTTAGAAATGAAATTCTATGAATTCCGCTCAAAATTTGACAGTAATCAGCTGAAAGATGCTACTTGTCAAAAAGTAATGTGACATGACACTGCAAGTGCCCTCTGACAGATTTTTTCTAAGAACATATTGATTTGCCCTCGTATAATTATAAAAATTAATATCTCAATTATTATTGCGAATATCGCTAAATGATATAATACTTTTGTGTTCCTTTCTACCTATTTGTGAGTGATTCTATCTTTTTGTGGGAGAAGTTTCGCGGGACATCCTGTATTATTCTTTAAAATTCTCATAATTAAGGTAATCTATCCGATCCGTTAAGCGTTGTGACCTTGTTCTTCTCTATATAATCACGTCGCGAATAGTTACTTTTCAGTTTCAAAACTATTCACCAACAGTCGTAGTTACTATATTATCAATAAATAAATACGACATTGCACATACATAATGTAACTCTTTTTGCTCTGTCTAATAAAAAGAGATAGATACTTACAGTACTTACATTACTAACATGTTGACTTATATATCTAATAGAAAATTATATAATATGTATATTATACTTTAATTCTAACATTGTTATAACATATAACAAAACATTATAAGTGAATATAAATTATAATTATATTTTATATGTATTATAATGTACATATACACAATAATGTACCCAAAATATAATTTTAATATTGCATATATCATTAATTCACATGTTTATATGTCTTCACTAATATGTCAATAATAGAATAATATTTTTTGTGTCATTGTGTGTACACATACATTATAATACACATAAAATGTAATTGTAATTCGTATTCATGAATGTCTTTTTATATATAACGTTAGAATTAAATTTTATATATCATTATACACATTATATATTATAATATAAAATTTTAATATTGTATAAAAATGGACATAGAGAATATCTGCATGAATATCTATATATATATATATATGAAACACGTCCGTATATTGACAATAATACATATTATGATTGACTGTATCTTGACTAAACTCTAAAATGATATTGATTATAGGAAAAAGTGATACTACAACTGTGTATCGATATTGACTGCTAGTACTGAAAATACGTAACTATAGATTTTCAGTATTGACAGTGTACATTGACACATGGCCCTAATAGCATTTTTCCTGTCGTACAATATCATTTTAGATCAGGATGTGATATGTATTAGCTATACATAGATATATTACACATATAATATACGTAGCTATACCATTTTTTGCTACGTTTAATAAAAAGATGTAGAAGTTAATCATGTTAAAATGTTAGTGGTGTGTGTACTTAAACATAATACACATAGAGACAATATTATACAATATTACATATACACAGTGCGACAAATATGTTCTCGGACAGGGCCTTAAAATCATAATTGAAACAACAAATATGCTTATTTTTTGGTTTTATTATTCAAAATATTCTCCTCTGGCTTCAATACACTTGTTACAGCGATTCAATAGTGATTCAAATGCATGTTCTAGCTCAGTTTGCGGAATTGCCTCTAGTGCCTGTGTAGAAGCTGATTGGATGGTCGGAATGTCATCAAAAAAGCGTCCTTTCAATTTCAATTTCAATTTTGGGAATAATGAGAAGTCGCAGGGGGCCAAATCAGGTGAATACGGTGGATGGTTTAACACAGAGACACGATTTCGAGCCAAACATTGACGGACAATCAATGAAGTGTGACTCGGTGCATTATCATGCAACAAAGACCAATCTTCTGGATCACGATATTCGGGGCGAATACGATGAATTCTGCCCATCAATCGCTTTAAAACTTCGAGATAATATGCACCAGTAATTGTTTGGCCAGTTGGAACAAACTCTTTGTGGATAATACCTTTGCTATCAAAGAATGTGATGAGCATTGTCTTGATTTTTGATGGAACTTTTCGTACTTTTTTTGCTTGTGGTGAATTTTTTGACTTCCATTCCGCACTTTGACGCTTAGTTTCTGGATCATATTGAAAGCACCATGTTTCATCACCCGTAACAATTGATTTTAGGAAGTTTGGATTATTTTCTGCGGCTGCAACGATGTCTCTGGAATAATTGATTCTCGCTGATTTTTGATCGCTTCTTAATGTGTGTGGAACAAACTTCGCACAAACCTTCGTTTTACCCAAATCTTCATGTAATATGGTTCGAATCGTTTCTCTACTGATATTTAAAGCCTCCTCCATCATTTTTAGTGATGCATTGCGATCGTTTGCAACAAAATCACGTACTTTTTCGATCATTTCGGGTGTTCGAACCAAAATTGGCCGTCCTGATTTTTTGTCATCTTCAAGGGTCTCTCTGCCTTCCAAAAAACGCTTATGCCACTCAAAAACAGCTGTACGACCTAGACATTGACTGCCGTAAACTTGTTGCATCGATCGGAATGTTTCTGATGCACTTTTACCAAGTTTTGCGTTAAATTTAATCACTGCTCTTTGTTCCATATTAAAATTTCTACCTCGACCAAAATCTTGTTTAACATGAACTGTCATATCTTCGTTATATGTCAACCAAAATGAATGAAACTTTGACAGATGATAGCAAAATGTTCAACCTTTAAAATGCATGTTTGAACGCACAGATGTCGTCACTGGTTGCTGAGATGTGGTTCGTGTCCGGGAACATATTTGTCACACTGTGTATGTATACTATAGTGTGTGAGTATACATACGTTGCAGATAGAAGTTATCAATGCTAAGCGATTTATGTTTAAATATGCAATATTAAAATTGTATATATATATATAATATATATATATATATATATATATATAAAATGCGTATATATGTACATATAAAATGAGGATTTATCAGAGAATTCGTAATTCGATCTTTTTTTTTTAAGATGTTATGTCTGATCATCTGCGTTTGACTCTCGTTAGCTTTGATTTATGTTAGTTGTATGTATATTCTGATATTGAAAATATAAGAGCATATATCACTAATATCTGTATATTTGACCATAAAAAAACATATCTCTTTTTATTAAACGTAGAAAAAAAGAGGACATCTTTACACCTTTTTGTTACACGTAACAAAAAGAGATGAAGTAGGTTCACTAGTAGTTCACTACATACGTATGTGAATATGAATTAGAAATATATTTTATGTTTTGTAATGTGTGTACATTATAATGCACATAAAATATTAGGTGTACAACTTTGCTTTCGCCGTTTTTTTCCGAAATTCGAGGCTTTATTGTAAAAAACTGGTTATACATTTATGATTAAAAGTATTGTCCATCGCTGGCCACTACTTTCTCCCATCTTTCGGGCAGCGTATGAAAAAACTGGTCATCTTTTGAGGCGATCCACGAATCGATCCAATTTTTTACTTCTTTATAAGACCGGAAGTGCTGGTCAGCCAGGCCGTGTGCCATTGATCGAAACAAGTGATAGTCAGAGGGAGTAACGGTGGGAGAATACGGTGGGTGGGGTAGAACTTTCCATTTCAACGTTTGCAAGTATGTCTTGACCACTTTCGCAACATGGGGTCGAGCATTGTCATGCTGCAAAATCACTTTATCGTGTTTCTCGTTGTATTGCGTTGTATTGCCGTTTGTCTTTCAATGCTCGGCTCAAACGCATCAATTGCGTTCGATACTGATCGCCTGTGATTGTTTCAGTCGGTTTTAACAGCTCATAATACACTACGCCGAGCTGGTCCCACCAAATACAGAGCATAACCTTGGAGCCGTGAATTTTCGGTTTGGCCGTCAACGTGGAAGCATGACCGGGAACTTCCCATGATTTTCTGCGCTTGGGGTTATCATAATGAACCATTTTTCGTCCCCAGTCACAATGCGATGCAGAAATCCCTTCCGTCTTTGCCTTTCAAGCAGCTGTTCACAAGCAAACAAATGTCGTTCAACATCTCTCGGCTTCAACTCGTACGGCACCCAATTTTCTTGCTTCTGAATCATTCCCACGACTTTGAAATGGCTTGTTGAGTCACTCTCAATGATCGTGCCAATTCTTCTTGATTTTGACATGAGTCTTGATCAAGTAATGCCTCTAATTCTGCATCTTCGAAAATCTTCTCTCTTCCACCGCTATGCCGGTCTTTGACGTCAAAATCATCGTTCTTGAAGCGTTGGAACCACTCACGATACGTTCTTTCACTAATAGCGGCCTCACCATAAGTATTTGAGAGCATTCGATGAGCTTCAGCCGCAGATTTCTTCATATTGAAGCAGAAAATTAAAACCTCCCGCAAATGACGAGAATTTGACTCGTAAACTGACATTTTCAATCGAGAATAACTTTATGATGCAGACACAAATCGACTAATGTTTCAATGGGATTATATTGACAGATGCCCAAGTTTATTGTATGTCGTCTATGATCTATTTATTTCGACCACCACTTACTGCTGAAGCCATCTATAGGAAAACGGCGGAAGCAAAGTTGTACATCTAATATAATTCTAATATTCACTAATGTGTCTATATTATATCTGCATGAAAAGCTATGAGTAACTTCTATCTCTCTTTATTATAGACCTTCTACAATAAGCCATTAGTTACAAATCAGAAGTCAGAAGCTAAAAATCAATCATAGTCAATTTTTAGCGTCTGACTTCTTATTTATGGCTGATTTATGGCTTATAATTGTAAAAGGCCCATTAAACATAATAAAAAGAGATGGAATAGCTACATATGTATGTGTAATGTATTTACGTACTGAAAATACATGTTACATCCTAAGTTAAAATGGCATTGGGAATAAAGGAAAAAGTGCTATTACATTACACGTGTATACATGTATTTCAAATACATAGTTGCATCCGAAGATATATCTAAGTCACAGTCAGAGTGTTCATTTAGTAAAAATATACTTATTGTAACTTGTTGTTAGTCAACGTACACATTGACCTATAAGTGTATACATTTGCTAAAACTTTGAATATGATATACTTATATACATTTCATAAACGTACAGCACCGTACGAAAATTATGCGTGTGACTATTGACGTGTAATGTATGTTATATATATGTATAGCATATATATATGTATAACAGATATATTATACAGTGTCCAAAAAGACCCCGGATTTAGGAGCTGAACATAAAGGTGATTATAACTAATCATAAAGGAATGTGAATTGTACTTGTATCGGCATGCATAGTACGCCAAAATATAATGCGTTGACCTATGACTATGATTTACGTTCTACTTCAATTACGGCCATCCTTGTACTATAAGGCCATTACATAACGTTTTTAGAAAAAACGCTTCAGACAAAAGTTATAAGATTTCAAAGAAGCTGTTTACTGATATTCAGTTTTTTTTTCTTCATTAGTTTGTTTGTTTCGGTCATGTCAAACAATCAGCTTTTGATTCTATGACAATGCATCTCTTCACATTTCTTTAATTGCAGACACAAAATTCTACAAATTGGTTCCGTAATTGTATTTCATCAAATTTGATAATCGAAATGCCTCTACCAGTAAATTAAAAATAGTCAGCTCACGATGAACGCCTCTGACATTTATCTATAACTAGCCAAAGCACGATTTACGGCTGTGGCATTTTGTTATAGTTAGCCAGCTCACGATTAACGCCTCTGACAGTAAATTAAATGTAGTCAGCCTACGATGAACGCCTCTGACATTTGTCTATGACTAGCCAAAACACGATTTACGGCTGTGACATTTTGTTATAGCTAGTCAGCTCACAATTAACGCCTCTGGTAAATTAAAAATAGTCAGCCCACGATGAATGCCTCTGGCATCACACATTGGATCATAATTAGGCAAAACGCAATTTATTGTTATAACATTTAACCATATCACTTGTATGATAAATAAAAGTGATATTTTTACGAATGACATAAAGATGCTAACCTTTCCATTCTGGCTTTATAGGGTGTCTTCCAACAAGAAATACACATCACAATAATCAATTTTGGCCTTATAGAGTGCCTTCCAACAAGAAACAGTGTGACACAGTGCATCATTACAATCTTGTTCGCCAATACAAGGATGAGATAATTACTGTATTGTACTGAGTGAGTCACTTGTTAGAAAGCACCCATAACCTTCTCTTACCAAAGACAGACAATTTTCTGCTATTATATTTTTTCTATTTTGTGGACACAAAACAGACACTATATAAATTGTGCACACACACACACACACACACACACACACACACACACACACACACACACACACACACACACACACACACACACACACACACACACACACACAC
>JAANIC010003060.1:538299-618461 GCA_017607545.1 Acromyrmex charruanus | reverse complement strand
AAATTTTTTTATGGAAGGATTTTAAAAGTTTAATTATGTAATATATCAATCATTCAATGCACATGTCATATGACACCATGCATAAAACTATAACTTTAGCTCTTTCCTTTTTAAAAATTACACGGTCAATCGGTTTGAAATTTTAATATAGTATTAGTTTCATTTTAAATAATATTCTGTGTAATTTTTAGATAGATCGAAGCATTTAGATTTTTTGATCGTATCTTTTTAAGAAAATTTATTTTGGGATACAACCATATTAAAAGAAAAATTTGCACTTTTTGCTCAAAACTCATAAGGTGTGCATGGTGTAAAAAAATATTTGTTTGTTTTAATCATCTTTTCTTTGAAGAAAAAGATGATTTTTACTTCTGTAAGCAATATATTTATTGAATAACTAAAAAATGTTTATATTATTATATAAGATAGCTTCACCAAAAAAAATACAATAAAACTACGATACATATATTAAATTATCAATAGGCAATATATACATATGTATAATAGTTGATACATTATTGTACAAAATTCATTACACTAGCAAATTCAGAAAAATTCTAATAACTTTTTTTTGCAGCTCTCGCAGTGATTGAACATTTTTTTAAATTATATTGCTTTTTTCATATTTCTTCGAAATGCATGGAAAATAAAAAATTTTGTTTGATATTAAAATAAAACAAAATTTGATATAAAAAAAATAATAAAATATCATCTTTTATATTTATACATTATTTGGTATAAAATTTATATGGAGAATACTTTATATTGAAAAAAATGAAATTTTTCTCATAAAAAAGACGAAAAGAGACCAAAATTGGTATTCACTCGATTTATGTAGCTTATATGAAGATTTACAGATTTTTCCATTTTCATTGAAAAATAATGATTCATCATAATTTCGAATAATTCATTCAGCACATAATTCCTTTTCTACGTGATTCTAAATACTGATGATTTTAAATACTAAATAAAAAAAAAACATAAAAATTATAAAATTATTAAGTTTTAATTTAATTTTAATCTTTGGCTCTTAAATTTAATAAATTTAATTATCGTGTGAAATAAGGGCAATTGAGAACAATCGCAGTTAGCATATATCTATTCACATATAATGATTATATATAAGTAATTTTTACATCATTTCTTGGTTATCTACATACGATTTGAACATTTCGGCTTATATTAAAGCCATCTTCAGCACATACAACAACTATGAAATTTTTGAAATCATGGATTCTTCTTGGTGGGTCTGAACATGACTTTAAAATTTTCAAAATGTATGTGCACATATCAAAGAAATGATGTAAAAATTACTTATATATGTAACCATTATATGTGAATAGATACGCTGATGTTAACTGCGGTTGCTCTCAATTATCCTTATTTCACACGATAATTAAATTTAATAAATAAAAATACTACATAAGCCAAATTGGAGACAGACCAATAAAAAGTGTTAATGTTCTTGTTAATGTTCTTGTCATTAACATTGTCCTTACATATTCTTACATTCTCCCTTTTTTTTTTCACAATCACATTCCTTTATTATTTTAATAATTCTAAGCTTTGCTGTCGCTGTTTGAACTCTCTAATGGCAAGTTTGCAAATTTTTAATGTCCGTTTTAAATTCAAGATAAACTTGGAGTAAATTCGGGATAAAAGTAAATTCTAAATGTAAATTAATAGTTACTCACATATTTTAATAAATATTTTTTTAATAGAACAAAGTGGACACATTAGTTTGAAAGCAGTATTAGTTTGAAAGCAGATTTTGATAAATTAATCTTATATTTATTAATTAATTTAAATATAGAATTCAAACAGCGATGCAAAAGCTTATTAAAATAATATAAGAATGTGATTCTGAAAGATATATACATTCACTGGCAAAAAAAACGGACCACTAAATTTTAGTATAAATTTTTAATATTTTTAAATAGTGATAACTTAATGAAAAATCATCATATCGAGATATAAACCACAGCTCAAATTAAAGCTTGAACATTCCTCTTGATGATCATGGAGATCAAATTTGAGTTATACAATATAAAAAATGTAATACATTATATAAGTATATTATATAAAATGTAATACAAAATGGCGGACGTTGAAAGCAGACATCGAAAAATAGTTATGGTAAAAATTTTTTTTCTTTAAATTGTTGCATTGCTCAGGGGAATCGACTGCATGGCATAAAAGTATGTATAAGTCTTCAAGCTTATTGATTTCCAAACAAATTCATATTTGGATCATTTTTTTACGATCCTTTTTGACAAAGTTATATACCGTTTTAAAAAAAGTGTTACAAAACGGACAACTTTTTCTTGTAAACTTAGAAACAAATTATTGTAGGAAACTTTAAGGAGGCAATACACATTAAAATATTTAATAATGTGTGTTGCCTCCCCAACACTATGCAGAAAGAATGACATAATCTGAGACAAGAAGAAATAAGATATTTAAATTTTAATTATCATTATGCCCCGACGAATACATGAATAGAGAAATGCGAGAGGAGACAATACACATTACTAAAGCATACACAACACGTACACATACACGCGCGCGCGGAATCAGATTCCTGTCATGTCCATGCCGATCCTGATAATGCCGAAAGCAAGAAATACGCATGCACTTGTATAAAATTAAAAAGAATTAAAATTTGAAATTTACATTACACTTTAATTTCTTTTCTAATAAAGTTTCCTACAATAATAAGATAGGAAACAAGACCGTTATATTAAATAACATTACTTTAATTCCGAAGCGCCACTACGGTCTGAGTATTAAGTTTATTGTAGTTTTTTAAGATTAATTTGGGAAATTTGGGGGGATTATTAATATTTCAGATCAATTGCGTTAATGCTGATGATTTATCGGCTCGTAATTATCAATTCTGAAATCACTCCATTTACGTGGAAAAATATATATGTATTAGTTCAACATCTTAATACTCAGACCGTAGTGGCGCTTCGGAATTAAAGTAATGTTATTTCCTACAATAATTTATTTTTGAATTATATTAAGTTTATAAGAAAAAGTTGCCTGTTTTACAACACTTTCTTTAAAATGCTATAATTTAAAAAAAAAAAAATTATAGAAAAATATTTCAAATATGGATTTGTCCGGAATAACAAAAAAATTATTTTAAATTATTTTGCAACCTTCAANNTCGCCATTTTGTGTTTATACATTTTGTGTAACTCACATTTGATCTCCATAGTCATAAAGGAGAACGTTCACGCTTTAATTTTAGCTGTAGTTTATCTTGATACAATAATTTTTCATTAAGTTATCGCTATTTGAAAATATTAAAAATTTGTGCTAAAATTTAGTGGCCTTTTCTTTTGCCAATGAGTATATATATATATATATATATATACAGGGTGTTTAGAAAATAATGATAAATCTTTTGCATAGGGGCAGAATGGATTAAATTGAGTAGAAAAGTCTTCTACTATTTTGCAATTTTCGCAATATTTAACGATATTTAATATTTAAAGATATTAATTGTTAAAAATTACCGAAAATTGGTTTTCAATAATTTTTTTACTCAAATACTATCAACTTTACAGAAAAACTGCAAAGGATGAAAATTATTTATTTTCTTTTCATAGAAATCTACGAATTTTTTCAGAATTTTTTATCAATTTTTTAGTACTGCATTTTCTCATTTTTACGAACATGAGAAAATATAGTATTAAAAAATTCTGAAAAAATTCTAAAAAAAATTCTTAGAGAGCTCTATGAAAAGAAAATAAACAATTTTTGTCTCTTACAGTTTTTCTGTAAAATTAATAAGTATTTGAGTAAAAAATTATTGAATACCAATTTTTATCAATTAATATCTTGTTAACTATTGCAAAAATTGCAAAATGGTAGAGGATTTTTTTTCTCAGTTTAATCCATTCTGTCCCTATGCGAAAAATTTATCATTATTTTCCAAACATCCTGTATATATAGTGTTTTCATTTTAATCGCTCCAGGTAAATATCTCGAAAAATATGGAAGATACAAAAAAATGTTTCAGACAAAAGTTGTATGGTTTCGAGGGGGACATAAGATGGTATTATTGGTTTGACCTTGGATGGCGTTGTCAAGATCAGATGAAGGTCACATTAAATTTTTTAAATGGAATTCTCTATTTCTCATTACATATTCTTATAGCTCATCCCGAAAACTTTCCAAAACACTGTAATAAAATATTGTTTCATTAAATATTTTTTGAACTATGAGGCTCGAAAACTACAGTATACCATCGGCATTCTCAAGGGAATAAAATCTCTTGAATGTTGTTTAGAAACATGATGCAAAAATGAAGATAAGGAGAATAATCTCCAAAGGCTTTGATCTTGATAAATATTATCCAGGTCATGTTCCTAAACAACATTCAAGAGGTTTTAGCCATCATTTTAGCACTTTGAGTAACGCCAATGCCGATGGTACTATAACTTTCGAGCTTCATAATTCGAAAAGTACTTAATGAAAAAATATTTTATCATAGTGTTTTGGAAAGCTTTTGAGGTAAGCTACAAGAGTATGTAATAAAAAATGCAGGGTTCTATTTAAAAAATTTAATGTGACCTTTGTCTGACCTTGACAACACTACCTCAAACTAATTATACCATGTTATGTTCCTCCTCGAAACCATACAACTTTTATCTGAAACATTTTTTTGTATCTCCCACATTTTTCGAGATATTTGCTTAGGACGATTAAAATGAAACACCCTGTATGTATATATATATATATATATATATATATATATATATATGTATTGTATATATATGTATATATACATATATATGTATGTGTATACATATATGCAGGGTGTTTGAAAAGTAATGATGAATCTTTCGCATAGAGACAGAATGGGCTAAACTGAGAAGAAAAGTCTTCTTCTTCAATTTCCGCGATTAACAAGTTATTAACTTATGAAAATAGTCAAATTCGTTCAGCCTACCGTCAATGCAAGTGCGTGACAGGATAGGATGATAGCGCGGTGAGGAGCGCATTCACCGTCACAGGAACGTAATGTCTATAAACAACGTGCCTTGGCTATTTTCATAAGTTAATTACTCGTTAACCATCGCGGAAATTATAAAATAGTAGAGGACTTTACTTCTTAATACATTCTGTCCCTATATGAAAGATTTATTGTTACTTTTCAAAAACCTTGTATGTACATACAGAACGTCCCGAATATTCGTAAAATATTTCGTGTGCTGGTAGAGCAGACTAAACTAAATTGAAAAGTCCTCTATCATTTTGCAATTTTCGCAATAGTTATCAAGGTATTAATTATTAAAAATCGTTGAATATTAGTTTTTAATATTATTTTATTCAAGTACTATCAACTTCACAAAAAAAAACAGTAAAAGATAAAAATTGTTCATTTTCTTTTCGCGCGAGCGCGAAACACAGTGCGTGTGTGTGTGCGCGCGCGCGTGTGTGTGTTGTGTACAATATGTAAATATGAAGTAAAAGAACGCGAATATAAAATATAAAATAAAAAATTATTACAGAATAGATAATTATAGTTTTCACTTGAATGTCAAGGATGGATGCATAGCATATATCAACTGGTATACTATTCCAAAATTCTATAGCAGAAAATATAAAAAAATGCTTGAATAATTCCGTTGCAACGATGTTGCGACAAGATAAGCATGCTATCAAAAACTCTCGTTTCACGCGAAATCATCTTTTCGCTGGAATTTACAAAAAAAAGAGATTCTGAAGAGCATCTGAGATTTTATCATTCAATAAGACAGTCGACGAAGTAAAAGCGTCTGGATTTAATCTTGAACCACGTAGTTTTTCAAAGTAATATACTTATCATGCCTCACCAGGAATACGAACCGAACACAAGCATTCAGAGACATTTATAGACGTAAATTGTGTTCATCAGTGATGTTAGTAAAGACTGTACAGCAATAGTCAATCAGAGGTTGTATCAATGAGCCAACAAGCCGTGATAAGAAAAGGCGGTAAATAGATGGCAGATCTTGAAATGACGGAGGGTTGCATAGACTCTTGTAGTTGTTTTCATTATCTGCCTCTCCCATAAGAGCGTACTTGACAAATAAACATCCAAATATTGCATCGGACTGTCAAGCACTACAGCAGAGTAATTGATTATAATCCTCGGTAATTCTTCCAAGATAATTAATCCAATGTATCTGATATTCTGATGATCACAGCTTTCATCATTGTACGTAGGATTAAGAGACAGTAGTGTTACTAGCCCAGTTTGAAATGCAAGCAATATCCTCATTAACTCTGAGAATGGCCTCACGCAAATTGTGAAGTTCAGAGTGCAAATAGATCAATAGATTAACATCTTTATAAAAATCTTTATAAAAATGTTAGTATCGCACTAAAATCACTCAAATAGAGTAAAAACAAGGGAAGCCCCAGAACAGAGATTTGAGGCACACGAGAAGAGACGGTTCAATAGGAAAAAGTTTCGAGTTACGAGATTCCGAATAGTCTGTCTCATATTATCCAAATAAAAATGTAATCAATTAACGGCAGTAAAGGAGAAACTAAGATTTAGCAATTTGTGGAGGGAGAGAGAGAGGGAGGGAGAGGAAGAGAGGGAGGGAGAGGGTGAGAGAAGGAGGGAGGGGGAAGGGGAGGAGGAAAGGAGAGGGGAGGGATCTCTGATCTGTCTGATTTTTTATTCGGAAGGAGGTGAAACAGGAATAAACAAATTCATGTCCTGTCATAACCGATGTGTTGATTTACTTGCTTTATAAAATAAATTTTTTCTGTAATTTATGAAGGTGATAGTTTATTTTAAAAGGTTAAAAATCTACATTATCTAATCTTGAAATGCGGGAGAAAGTGATTAATGAAAGGAAACGAGGATATGATTAAGAAAAATAGACGAGACGCACAGTAACAAAACGTTTATTGAAAAAAGTGAACAAATAAGCATTTCAAATAAGCATTTCTTTTACATTTTACATTTTAAAAAAGCATACAGATATACAGTACAATAGAATATAACAGCATACAGCATGGCATTTGTTGGATTTATGTTTACAATGAAAAAAATTTTATAAAATAATTGTATAATTGAACGATCATTGCGTTTAAAATCTACAGTAAACAGTTTAGAACAAGAAACTGCCTAAGATTATAACCATTACACGTGAAATATAGAAATGCACAGCAGTATGCTCGCAAGTTTGAGAAAGCATTCCTTGCATCATTATTTCAGCGGTACATGCTGTAGTTTCGACGAAAACGTAAAAAGAATCTGGAGTCCAAGGATAATATTCCGTAGCTATAATATCAAAACATTCCTGTTCCGTGTTTGTCGATATAGAAGATGACTCAATGCTAGTTGGATCAATCGTGATCGTCCGTGTTAACGACAATGGGTTTTCCAATATCCTTAGACACTTTCGTACACACGGCGACACAAGTTGCGTTCCAATTGCCCGTTATCGTCGACATAACACTATACATTTGTACTCAGCCGAGGACTGTGTAAGCTTGTGTTTTCTAACAATTACATGTTATTAACCGCGGCGGCTATAATGAGGTTGAAGAACATTGAGTGCCCGGCACTTTTACTTTTTTTTTATTTACAATAATACAGGCGGAAAAAGCTACATTTAATCTAAATCTATCCAAAACGGATCGAAACCGTGCACAGCGTACACATTTCTGTTTCAATTGAATCGTGCACAATATTACATTCCTGTGTACGTTTGTGTTAAGATGTGTTAAACAATTGGAAAGTACCCAATAGCAGGCCTCGTCCACATCCTTGTCAGTCTGTTAGCAGGATAGATTCCCGCATGTCGGACATTAAGATAATGTAATGCATTTAAAATTTCCAGAAAATTCATTCCTCGTCGTCGGAGATCATGAGAAAGGAGATGTTTAAATAAGTTCAGAGTTCATCTTTTTTTTGCCTGCCGTAAGCGTTGTTGAATTTCTGAAAATGTCTCGATGTTAGCTAATATTAGCTTTATCTTTATCAGTTGACGAGTCTAATTTTGGAAGTTTTTTTTCCTTGTTTGTCGATTGTTCGTTTACGCTTTAATTCCCCTTTTTTATTGCGTTATTTTTTCTGCCACAATTACGATAACTGTGGCCCATCAAAATGAAATTGATTTTTGGAAGTATTTTTAACAAGGAATACAAGAAAAATAGTTAAAAAATTCTCTAACAGATACCAAAATAACTTACAATTACAAACCAAAAAAATCGTCGTTTTGCGTGGAAAGTTGTGCGCCCCGTAGCAGGGGGGGGGGAGGTGGAGTGAGAGTTTCTTCGCATGGAAAATCGTGCATCCCGTATCAGTAGGGAGGTAGGATAGAAATGGCTTCGTGTAGAAAGTCGTGCGCCCCGTAGCAGGGGGAGAGGGTGAGATGAGAATCTTAACATATCTTGTCAATGTTCTGAATAACCTTCATAACATTTTAGCTGACAATCATTGTTTACTAAACAGTTATTATCAAATTGATCGTGTAAAATTGAATTATGATTATCGAATTAAATATTGATTATTGAATTTTTACTGAATTTTTTTTACTATTTTTCTTGTGTTCCTTACTAAAAATGCTTTCAAAAATAATTTTGATTTTGAGAGGCCATAGTTATCCTAATCCTCCTTTTTTCTTCATGCTTCTGTTACGTTTGGAAGATTTCACAATTCTTTTTATTTATGAAGGTTTGTTAAAATTCTCCATGGCGAGTTACGAAAATTAAATAAAATGCCAAGACTTAGAAAATAATAAAATTTTCCTTCTAACAAGGAAAATTTAAGTGGAGAAACCAATGTTTTCTTTTTAAAACACTGTAAAAATTTTAAACATTGTAACTGTTACTCAAAAAGAAAATAAAAATTGATGTACGTGCACGAATGAAAGCTATAAAATTGAAGATTACTAGAAGATGTAAAAAACTTCTTTTCAGACGCCGCAAATAAAGAATAAACATAACTATTACTGAAGTCTGTATTGTTGGCACCAAAAAATGTTATGTCTAACTGTTCAAAGAGAAACAGATTAGAGTCGAATCGCGAACCGATTTCCACGATTCCAGAATCTTAAAAATTGTAATACAACATATGGCACTTGAGAAGGAAGTATTTGATTATCCCGCACTGGTATCGCACGTGTGCACCCTGCGACAAATCTTCTGCATATAATTTAAAAAAAAGTTGTAAAATTAAGAATGACACTATTGACACATATATACACAAATACCGAATTTTAATTCACTTCCTTTCTTTTTCTAAAAAAAACATTTGAACCTTGACCAATCCTAGGATGAAAAAGGAAACTTTTAGAAGAAGAAGTAACTGTCCACTAATAATTAATCACCAAGTCAAATTTTGTACTTCTAAGCAGAGCCGACCTCTTGTTCATCTCTTCCAATGAATATCAAAAAAACCAAAAGTTGATCCCACTACTGAAAAGAATTTTACCAATCCGAACTCAACAATTTCCTTCCTAACATATATAAACCGCGGTTTTAGAAAACAAGACATACAACCATTCAATCAGGCACATTTGCATTCGCACTCCTCGTTTTCTGTTCTGACTCGTGACAGTGTCATATTCGATTATATTCGAGTTAGTGATTAATAATACTATACTACTTAATCACGTCGATCTCTCTAAGCTACGTCGACCTCTCTGAGATATCAACGGATTTCATCTCCGAGCGAATTTTTCTGAACAGCACCCATTTTGATACCATTAGCAAAAAGGATGATTGAGAGCTAATTAAGGAGAAGAAGCTACACCTCAACAAATCACTGCCGTCGCCGACCAATAAGACGTCTTTCCTCTTCCACTCCTTTATTTGTTTTCTTTCCTTTTTATGTTCTTCGTTTTTTTTTATTCGGAGGATAAATTAGTAAAACCTTTTAATGTGTTTATTCGGGGCTAAGAATTCTCAGCGATACCAAAAGCGGGGAAATAAATAAAACCGGAGGCATCGCAATTGTGTCTGCTGCATCCGAAATCAGCTGCTCAACGAAACAATTTCGCCTCAGGATTCCTCTATAGAACATTTCTCTCTACGTTCTCCTCCTGTTTCACTCCCGGTAGCACAAGCTGTCGCCTCTCTTTCTCTTCCACCTTTCTTGGAACCCTCCTATTCTTTTGTCACCGACCTTCCTCATGCCTTTAATGAACACCTGTCTTCTCTAGACGTACCCTACCCATATCCATATTCAGAGTCACTTCCTTACCTTGAAGCACCACCTGATTCTTTTTTGCTCAGGCTGATTCCTGTAGTAGTCTCTATTCGAAGAATCCTTACCATTAAAGTCCGTTCCTCAGTATCATCCGCTGAGAGATATTGACGAATTTATAGATTTCATCTTCTTTGCTTGATCCGCTGAGTAGAATGTCGTAGTGTACATAGGCTGCTGGAAAAGTTTCTGCAAATAATATGAAAAAAAACATGTAAAATTCGGTAAATGGCTTTATTGTTTTTCGAAGTATTCGCCTTTAAGATCGATACATTTTTGCATACGCTCGAACCAATTTTCGAAGCATTTTTTCCACTCTGAGGCTGTAACCTCAGAAATCAGTGTACGAAATGTTTCAATAGCTGCTTCAGGCGACTCAAATCACTCACCACGCATCTTCTTTTTAATGTTTGGGAACAAAAAGAAGTTATTAGATGATAAATCAGGTGAATACGGACAATGAGTCATCAATTCGACATTTTTACTGGATAAAAAATCAACGGTTTGACGTGCTGTGTGACAGCTGGTGTTGTCATGATAAAGGATGATGTGACGATTTCGGTTTGTTCTACGCAATTTATTTATGACTTCTGGCAAACAAATTGTTGTATACTAATCAGTATTTACAGTCCTTCGATCCTCTAAAGTCACGGTTGCCACATGTCCGGTATAACTAAAGAAACAAGCAATCATTTGCTTGGCAGTACTGCGTGAACAAACAACTTTTGTTGGTTTCGGTTCATTTTGAAATACCCAAACAGTGGATTGTTTACTTTCGGGCTCATACGAATAGATCCATGTTTCGTTCCCAGTAACGAGGTTGTAGACCAAATTTGACCGACCTCGGTTGAATTTCTTGAGCATTTCTTTGCTCCATTTAACACGAACCTGTTTTTGAGCTTCGGTCAAATTGTGTGGGATCCAACGACTGCAAAGTTTCCGTACGCTCAAGTGATCATGCAAAATCGTATGTATTGCTTTCATGTCAATGCCTAAGGATGCCTGAATCTCGCGGTATGTCATATGCCGGTCTCGCTCAATCATTTCACGCACAGCATCAACATTAGTGGCAACAACAGACGTGGATGGACGACTTTCACGAAATTCATTACAAAGAAAGGTACGTCCACGCTGGAATTCGGCAAACCAATTATAAACAGTCCTATTGGATGGTGCTTCATCCCCAAAAGCCAAATGAAGTCGATCGATGCATTGTTGCGGAGTTAGATTACATTTGTAATCGTAAAAAATCATTGCACGAAAATTTTCACGTGAAATTTCCATTTTCTCACAAAATAACTTCTTTTAAAATACTATAAAAACAAAACTAGTTGACTTGGGTACAAACTGTCAACTGAATTATAGGTTAAAAACGTCTAACGTTTTACGGATATGATAGTAGCAGAACGTTGGCGCCACTGGAAGTATTAGATTGCAGAAACTTTCCCAGCAGCCTACGTATGTGCAGGGAATTGCTTTTCCATATTCCTATGTCCTGTACAATATTTCTATCCTCTGTATCCTCTCTCCTCAGCCTATTCCCTTTTCTTCAATTATTTCTAATTTAACTTCTCTCGGAACTTATAGCCTTCTTTCCTATTCCATACCCTTATACCTACATTCACACACACGCACGCGTGCACAACTCATACGTACACAAAATATTAAAATTAGATCAATTGATTATTATTATAGATCTACTAATTAGATCAATAAATCATAATTAAATAAAGTAATCATTATTAGATCAATTAATTATTATTCTAGATCAATTAAATCATTAAGTTAAAATCTAGCTGATAAGTTAGAGATATTTCCTAGAACAATCAAAATGTCATGGAATTAAATAAATAAGTTTATTTAGTTCAACACTGTCCGTAATCAATTTTAAAAAATACTCTGTTATTCATCTGTAATCCTCGTTAAGATCACACAGATTCGCTCCTTAATCATATATGAATTAAGTTCCTTGATCTGAAATTAAAAGACCGACGAATGCATTCTCAGACGATGTTATAGTGCAGTGCTCGCTTTGCACATTTCGGGCCGATTCTGGTGCGCTACCCTCACTCGAGGTTCGGCGAGTGTTCACATGACGCTCTGGCTCAGGAGCATCTCTGTAGCTTAAATGTGCATTCTACTTTACGTTATTAAAGAATATTTTTCTTGCAAAATAATTTTTATTTCTTTAAAAAATCAAATACTAAATTTCTAAAACATTTTGTCATAATAATTTTTACCTATCAGAAACTTCAATAATTGTTATAAATTTACATCGAGAAGTTTCCAGAATAAGTAACACATTTTGTTATAATAATTCTTGCCTACCAGAAACATTCAATAATTGTTATAAATTTACATCGAGAAGTTTCTATAACAGATTTGCAAAGATTGAGGTCAGGAAATATGTGAATCTAGAAATTCCGTGTTTTCCATACGAAGTTGTTCCAGAATTATCAAAAATGTATTCTCGTTAAAAATGTTATTTCAAAAATGTATTCTCGTTAAAAATGTTATTTCAAAAATGTATTCTCATTAAAAATGTTATTTCAAAAATGTATTCTCGGGGATGGTAAGTAAACAGCTCAGAGACACCGAATCATCCCCGTTCAATCACGCCTGCGGCCGATATTTCGTACAAAACATGAGTGTATTTCGCTCCTGTTCTAATCACGCTAACTATCTCAGATGGCACGCGACTCCCCTTTCGCGACATTCGGAAAGTTAATTAACACGCACACGTTCTGCGTGCAAAAGTTCAGTTCGCTTCCTGATCCCGATCAATACGGATCATTGACCGCGATTTGTGCTTAACGAATCTTATCTCGAATATTGAGTGCGAACAAAATCGAAGGGTCGTCGCGTGTCAACGCTGTATTTTGTCACGTAACGTTGCCATATATTGCATACTGCGAGGGCATTCAGTGCGCGAGAATTACCTGAGTTTCCGGCGAGATTTGTCGGTCTCATTGCTGCTCGCAATACGCATTCTTTCTAACGGCTGCGACAAGTTATTCAACGTCGTACCAAGTGCGAGTTACCTGTGCACGCATCTAACCGAATGCATCAATTATCGCCTACTACCCGCTTCGAACAAATCTTAATTCGACTCAACAATAAAGTTTAAATTATTACAACAAAGAGAGTTGTTGTTATTACACGCCGCCTTGGCGAGCGAGCCTTCCATACAAGGTGACACCAGCATCACAAACACATAAAACAGAAGTGTTACAAAGTCTCATCAAGTAACAAAGATTCTATATCGCAATAACTATTTTCTTTTGTAAGCGAATATAATTATTTTAATTAAAATGATAAAATTGTATTCACTTCTAGAAGAAAATAGTTATTGCGATATAGAATCTTTGTTACTTGAGATTTTATAAGACTTCGTATAGAAAACACGGAATTTTCAAATTCACGTATTTCTTGATTTCATGTTCGCAAGTCTGTTGTAGAAACTTCTCGATGTAAATTTGTAACAATTATTGAATGGTTTATAGTAGACAAGAATTATTATGACAAAATGTTTTAGAAAATTTAGTATTTGATTTTTTTAAGAACATAAAAATTATTTTGCAAGAAAAATATTCTTTAATAACATAAAGTACGATCTCCGCACGTTTATAAGTTACAGAGACGCTCCTCAGCCAGAACATCACGTGAGCGGTCGCCGAGCCTCGAGCGATAGTGAAGGTAGCGCGCCGGAATCGACCCAAAATGTAAAAATCTTTGCGAGCACTGTTATAGTGTTGCATATGATACGCTGACTCATATCTGGGATCTTGCATAAGTGCGTTCGATTCGATCGTAAGAGAATTTTTTTTGTAGTCCTTTGGTGTTCCAGAGCTTGGACGAAATAGTTTTAAAATTGGTTTCAATTATCCTTCCTTGACATTCCGGAATTTGGACACTTCAATGTTGCGGATTATATCGTATTTATGATTTTTAAATTGTATTAAAAAATTCCCGCTGTCTGTTTTTTCGCTCTCGCTCTCACTCCAATTTTCTGAAGGAAGACTATCATTGTTGCTATTTCGTATAGTAGCTAGCGTTTTGTAAGCATTGCATAAAGATACAATTTCACATAATAAAGACTCGCTAATGAAGTTCTTCCACTCTGCCGAAAACGAAACGTTCAAACGCTTTTCGCTTTTTTCTTTATTCCTTTTTATGTAGCAAAACTTCGCTGACAAAACAACTTCCACTATGAATGAAGAAGCATTGAATAAACCTTCAAAAGATTGACTAATCAAAAAATGCTTTGAAGCATTTGAATCGCAGCCAGAATCAGCATTGCTTCATTTATAGTTGGGCAATGTCGAATTATGAGCGTTTCTTCGCTAGCTACACATTTTCGCATGAATCGGCGGAATGGGGAAATTTCGCTAGCGAAGCTTTGACGTTGATTCGTGATGTGTGCAATGATGTCCATCTCCCACAAAATCTGGCAGATTTTTGTAAGTCGGAGAAATTCCTTCTAAATTATATACGTTTCTGGAGAGTAGATTACTTAAATAATGCTTTTTTTTATCCTCTGCTGTAAATATAGCGTGCATGTCATGTAATTTTTTGCAGATGTATCATAAAGTATTTAGGATTGGTGTCTCCGTCAAACCATTCGATCTAGTGATGATTTCGTGTAAGCCAGTTGTTTTCTCGTATTACTTTTCTTGAAAAATTACCAAATGGATAAGATGGCATCAGCATAATCCAGCGACCGGTAATCATTGCATTAATCACAAAAATTGCAATTATAAACTGCAATATTCTTTTGGAACAAAGTTCTCTTCGCGAAAATCTTGGATGTCGATAACTACATCCATTATGATATTCTCTGCTACTCTTTTTACATTATGAAGCGTTGACGTCGGCGTCACGAACAAAACTTAAGCTTTTTTCGACATCTTACGTGCAACTTAGATTAGAAAACAATTGTGTAGTGGGGAAAATACAGTATAATTTTTTCTCATGAAAGACATAGGAAAAAGTCAACAATATAATTTGACGCGAGAAGTCGATTTCTAAAAATTATCGAATTCGGCATGGACAATACAATTAATAGTCACGGTTTTTCGAATCTTACTTTTAATTGTAAGTTTTCATATTTTACGAGAGGGGGATTTGACTCCCGAGGTAATATTTTCCGCAATAAATAAATAAATTTAATATATTAAGATTTCTTTAATAGATGCCTATTGAGCATTAAAATTTAATTATGATATTATTTCAGTAGTTTAGCTACGTTTTTAAGGCTCTTGACTCGCGGCGGCCATATTGGAATCGTGACGTCAGAAGCGAGGAATGACACGTTAGTAGTATATGAGCAAGTCAAAACAAACCCCCTCCACATCTCTCTCCGGCACCGTGGGCGTGGCTTAGACGGGTCTGGAAAGAGGGCGCGTTTTGATTGATCGAGGAGTGAAGAGTGGGGGTAATAAGGTATTTAAATGGTGTGTTCTGATTAGTTTGCCCTATATTTAACAAAGATCTGATTGGTTCGCATCGTACCTACCCACGAGATGATTGGAGAAGAGGATGGTAGAGGACCTTTGACAAAATGGAGAGTAAAGTTCGAAAAAATGATGAGTGGAGATTGAGACTGTAACATTTTTTTGTCATGATGGCAAAGTACGAACATCGAGCATGAATAGCGGACGGTTTTATGACGGTTATTTTTTTTGTTGGCGTGACACAATGTCTCCGATGTGTTGACGTTTTAATGAGTATTTTTTATTTATGAGGGATGAGATCTTTTACGAAAATTTTCGAATCTAGGAAGTTCTTACTTTTACTCAGAAGAAAAGGGATAAAACAGGAACGAACGTTTAACTGGCGCGACGTTTTCGAGCATTACTTTACAAAAATTCTTTCTCAATATATTTAATGTATTTAATGTATTGTATATACGTATTATCTAAGTCTGTAATACGAGAGAAAATGTATCTATTGTAAATGAGGGTGGGGGTAGGAGTAAGAAATAGGTAATATTTAGTTTGAAACGTTTATTTAAATTTCATTACATGAAATAGTTATTTTACTTTTTTGAAAGAGTACACGTTTGAACACGATGGCATACAGCATGAGAATTTATGAATTTATGTTTACAATGAAGAAAAATTTTATGAAATAACTGTACGATCAATCGGTCATTTCGTTTACAATCAGAGATAAGTAGATTAAGAACCTGGCTAAGATTATAGTCATTACATATAAAATGTAGAAATACACAGCAGTATTGTCCATAGAAAGTATTCCTTGTAGCGTTAAGTATTCCAGCGATATGTGGTGGAGTTTCATCGAAATCATAAGAGGAATTTTGGATCTAAGGGCGGCAAGCCGTAGCTATCGAAATACGTTCTTGTTCCGTATTCGTCGATGTAGAAAGCGACCGTGTTGGTCAAGTAGATCGTGATCGTCTGTGTTAGTGACAATAGCTGTCATCAACACCCTCGGCAGTCGATTGGCAGGATAGATCCTCGCATGTCGGACACTAAGATGTAATGCGTTTAAAACTTTCAGCGAATTCATTTCTCATTGTTGGAGAGCGTGAGAGAGGAAATGTTCGTGTAAATTCAAATTGTACCTCTTTTATCGGCGTGTGCGGTGTGGAGTTCTCAAAAATGCTCGACGTTTGTGAGATGTTAATGTTATATCAGTCGACTAGTCGAATTTTGGAAGATCTTTTTTCTTCTCGTCTGTCGCTTGTTTGTTCTCACTCTGCTTGCCTTTTCTATCACGATATTTTTCCTTCACGCTTCAATGTTGCGGATGATATCGTGTTTCTGATTTTTAAATTGAATTGAAAAATTTTCACTATTTGTTTTTTCGCTTTAGACGTCGGTTTCGTTCTAATTTTCTGAAGGAAGGCTATCGTAACTTGCATTGTTGCTATTTCGTTAGTCAACGTTTCAATTTATAAGTGTTGTCTAAGGCGCAATGTGGTTCGAAATTCATGATGCGTGCAGCGTTGTCCACCTTTGAAATCTAGTAGATTTTTGGAAGTCGGAGAAATTCTTTTCAGATTATATACGTTTCTGGAGAGTAGATTATTCAGATAACGTGCCTTCTCTTGTCTTCTAGTATAGATGTAGCGTGCGTGTCGTGTAATGTCTCACAAATATATCGTAAAGTTTTTAGGATTGAACGTCGAACCATTCGATTCCGTGATAATTTCGTGTAAGCCAGTTGTTTTCTCATCTTACTCTCTCGAGTAAATCATCAAATGGATAAGGTGATGTCATAATCCAGTGTCATAATCCGATGATCGTCGCATTAAATTGCGTAAAGTAAAAGCGTAAAGTAAAGTTGCGCTAGAACCGCAACTTTTTTCGGAATAAAGTTTTCTTCGACATCACAAAAACCTTGTATGTCGATGACTATATCCATTATGATATTCGAATTTTCACTACTCTTTTTACGTCTCGAAACGTTGGCGTCGGTGTCACGAGCAAGACTGAAACTTTTTCGTCATCTTGCGCTCAATTAAATGAGCACAGAAAAAAATGAATTCCTGATTCACGTATATTTTTATTCTTGAATGCTATTTACTTTATGAATGCTATTTAAGTATAAAATGTTCTCTTCAATTATAAATGTTCACTGGTATCAATAATAAATAGATTTATGCAAAGTATACTTTATTCTTAAAATTGTATTCTTATTTCTAAAATCATTATACGATTCTAACAAACTCAATCGTATTATTTACAAACTATTTATTCTTGGATTAAGAATTATAAATTTGAAAATTCGCCGGTAGGCAGCAACAATGTGTATAAGGGCTCCTCAGTAATATCAAGATGTCGGAAATACATGAGTGTAGTGAATAACGATTGACGGTGGTTTTGTGAGTGTTGTATTCGTGGAACATAGCTGTAAATAAGGTTCAATCTTTAAGGGTGGATGAAATATTCAGCTCGTCCTAATGTTTCTGTTAGTTATATTGCAAATAGGGATGCGTGAACAGCCGGCCGACTTTGTCACTGCGACGTGACAAAGAGGCGCCTATACACGCAGGCGGATTTTCCGCGATGGATTTGCGGATCTGCCATCCACAATTAAATGGATGAGTTTAGCAATGAATCCATCGTGGCGGATCCACCTATATGCAGCCAGCGTTCTCTATCATTGTAATGAGGTTGACCGTCTGTTTGCATCCTTATTTGCAATACGGCTAATGCAGGTTGGTAGAACGGTCTCAGCATTTCACTTGCCTTTGAGCTATATTAGTAGACGGTATAATCCAAGTTTAATTTTTTCTTGGGAGTTTGTATCCCGTGCACATTAAGAGGCATGTTCTATAAATGTGGCACTTTATTTACAAAGCTCGTCACTTATTGCAGTATTGGTTTCTGTCATCTTGATATTACCAATAAAAAGCATACTGGGGTTTGAAATAAGTTGACGAAAGGTATCATTAAAAAATAATGCTAATATAAGCATATTTAATATTGAACGAGTGCAACTTTATTCTTTTATTGAAATAAAATTTGTTTTGAACTAAGAATAAAATACTTTATTTTACGAATAATTTATTGTTAATTGGAAATTATTTATTCTTGGCGCTATTCTAAGCATAAAATATTCTTGGATTAAAGGATTTACACATTTTTTTAAGAATTCATTTTTTTGTGTGAGAAAAAAATGTGTAGTGGGGGAAAATAATTTTCTCGCAGAAGCCATAGGACTAACCGGAAAAATCGACAATGACTTGACGCGAGGAGTCGATTTCTAAAACGTTATCAACCTCGACATAGACGATACAATTAATAGTCACGAAAAGAGTTTTTTCGAATTTCACTTCTAATCGTAAGCTTCCGTGTTTTACGAAATTCCAATGCCCTGCGCAATTAGCGGATAGATCTGGAGAGATCTAAGATCGAAAGCGAAAAGAATATAACCGTTGGCATAATCGTCTCTACTTATAGAATTACCTTCGTTCAAAAAGTGAATGTCGGTTCCCGAAAATAATGTGTGATAAACTTCAACGTAGAGTGGCTCGTCTTTCGACGAAATTTGGCTGTAATGGTCTACTGGGAATTTGCATGCCATCGGCGTACAGCGAAAAGAAATTTATTTCATAATTTTTGAAATTATATGAGTTCAATTTTCTATTGTCGTTAAACGTCTTATTATCGACAAAACTGACTATTATTCGTTTCGGCAGCTGTCTGAATATTGCGTTGTCTATCAATTCCCCCACGATGCTGGCGTGTATCGTGAATGTTTTAACTTCGACTCTCGTAAGGGGATACTTGAAGATAGTTTTACTCAGCATTCTAGCGTGTGCGAGTAGCACACTTGGACTTATTTTTGCTCTTTTTACGAGTAAATTGGCATCGAGAATACGTATTTTTGATATCGTTTTACTCTCCATAAGGCAAAATAAATCTTTCGAGCGTACGAGTCTCATTTTAACTTCCACTCCGTTAATTAATCGATTATTTTGATTGAAAATGTCATAGTGAAAGTGGTCTATGAGATCTAGCGCACGATTTCCGTGAATGCGCGCGTCTCTCGAGCGTTGTATTTGGATTTGATGAGTCTAACATATCATCCATGTAACCGGGAATTTCTTTGTCCCATAAACAAGAGGTTAAATGGGAAGTTTTTGGGTGAAGTATAATTTAATAACGCCTCGATGTACGCGTCGTTTGGTGGCGACACGAGTTTTTGAATGAAATATACGTCGTTTTGGTTAAACATGGAATGCAGTAAATGATTTACGAGTCCTACTTTTGCCACGTTGAGTACAACCAATGTGCTCTCCCTGCATTTGCTTTCTACGCGTATGCGAAGGCTCAACATGATGTGAGTGAGATCCAGATAATCTTCTCCATGTTCGAGTATGACGAATTCTATGAGCGAGTTGTCCGCTAGCGAAGTTACGGGTTTATAATAACTCTATCAATGCTGATTTGCGTAGGAGGTAGAAAGAAGAGATCCAGTTCAAGAATCGCTCTTTATACACTCGTTTGAATGGATATGAAGAAAGGCTTTTTCTCCAGCCACGAATTCCTATCTCAATTAAGAAATGTTGAATTATGTCGAATACGTCACGTTTCTTTTTGATATTTCTTAGCGGTTTTTTGGTTTTTCTTCCTGCAGTGCGAATTTTCTTTTTCTTCTTCGTCACTTTTTTGCTCTTCTTCTCTGTGGTATTTCTCGATTTTCTTTTGACCGCCCGACATCGTTTACAATGCATGATACGTCTTATCTCGACCACCGAGTGGAAACTGAAGCGCTGCGGATTTCGCGGATATTTTATATTCTGATTCCTTCATCAGGGAACTTATTTTTTCTTTAGCTTTTCTCTTCAGATTATCTCTCGATTCCGCGAGCCGACTTTTGACCACTTCCTTTAACGGCTTATTATTTTTGACGTCTTCTATTACGTTAATTCCCCGTAAAGCTTCTTTTCCGACAGCACGTGCACCTTTATTTAGGTAAGGTAGTATTTTTCTAAATAGCCTGCCGAGAAAGCTTCCGATTCCATGTCCGCGTTGGTAGGGCGAACCGACGAAAACACGTGGAATTCCACCTCGGCTATCAGTGTTCTGCGTATCAAAATATTTCTCATATTTTATCGCTAGTTTCTAACTAAAGACTATCACTATCAATACGCTCGCGTACACGAAAGAAAGAAAATTATTACTTACATTTAAAGTATAGCGTCATTGTTAGCGTTCCGAATTCGAATGGAATTTTTTTTCCAAGATGATCTCTTATATTTATTTCGATCGTTCTAAAATTCGTTCGTCACAATGGGATATAATTTGAAAATGAGAAATGCTTCACTAAATTTGCATCAAATGCGTAATTATGACTGCGTATCTCGACCGGAACTATCCCGAGAAGAGGAGATCATCTGTACATCACCTGTTATATAAGGTTCACAAATATCGCAATAAACGAACATTTTATCGGAGATACCGCGCCACAAACTATAGGATTTGTTATTCCAGTAATCATCTACAAGTCGTTTTCCCGTCTCCTTATTAAATCCGTAAGTAAGAAAAATTTTCTCTTCTGTTTCATTGGAATTAGGTTTATGTATCGCGAGCTTGGAATAAAATGGGTGGTTATTTGTGGAAATTGCTGATAAGAAATCAAGCATTCGTAGAAGATTATCGGAAAAATTTATATGATGTAGCATTTTGCACTTCTCATCAGTTAATAGTTATGAAGACTTTGCCGTCAGATGTTTTTTGTTGTTCAAAATAAAAATGCGATTCGGCATCTTTACACACGGTATTGATCAATAAGTTTATGGATATCATTGTTAAATTTGGAAATGTAACTTCTTTTGCCGTAAACTCACTATTCATCCCCTCATCGGGTTTAATATCGACGAATCTGATCACATTTTTGTTATGACGTACGTGTAAAAAAACGTATAGAGAAATTGAATCTCGCTTATCGTAACCTCCCATTGTCCGTGTAACACTATAGAGTGAGGTAATTCCATGATGAAGGACGATGTTGTATTATTCGAAAAATGACTATTGTTATACTCAGAAGAAATTGTTTCTCCTCCATCGCGAAGAGAAATTAAACTCGAAGCCGAAATCCAAGTGTCAAATTTATTGGGATAATCGCTAACTAACAAGCACTTGCTTATTAGGTCTTCGTCCCCTACTATTTATCACGCGATCCATGATAAACTGTTCTTCCTCTAAGTTTTTCTCAACTTGATCTAATTCTTGCTCATAAAAAATACCGTCTATAACTTCGTCTGCTAAATCTCACAGTTCGTACACGTGAGGGTTTTACCAATTGAGAACACCGTAAATTTTAAATATCCCCTCGCTCCTTACAAGCCTCGTATCTTTTCTCGAAGGCGCCTTTTGCTCTATTGATGTGAACGAAATCTCCGACGCGATATTTAACCTTTCGCGCCCGTTTTTTTAACGTTTCGTTTTTCCAACAACGCTATATTTTCACATGCGATATGTGTGTTTTTTCTCGTTACTATCGCAGGTTGCATCGTGGACGAGTGACGCGTGTGATTGTAAGCGCGTACAATGTCCTGCAGAACATTGATGTAGCGTCGCGTATTTTTATGCATGAAGTAACGCCACATTCGCTTCTTCAGTTTTGTTGAAGCGCTCGACTTTGTTGATGGCGGCTTTGACATCTGGATTGCGCGTTACCTAAAAACAAATGTCGTTTTCTTTAAGAAATTTCTGCATTGTTTGCGCGACAAATTCTTTGCCTTTGTCCATTTGTAAGTACATGGGTACTCGTCCTTCGCTTTTCGCTAATACGCATTGGAAAGCTTTTATCACACAGTAACTCGTTTTGTCACGTAACGGTTTTATCCAGACGTATTTATTTAGTACATCGATAATCACTAACAGATAGGTATAATCGTCATTGTAACTTTTTAGATTTCTAAGTTCGATCAAATCTGCCTCTCACACATCGTCAATGTTTGTTATGTTGTAATGCAATCGTGGAAAATTTCTACGCAATGATCGGTGCAACGTGTACGCGTCTTGCGATTCGAGCCAACGCACGACTTCTTTCCGTGAGAAATTCGGTTTAACTACACGAGTTAGATTATCCACCGCCGAATAACCCGCATAATGCAACGGATCGCAGTATAATTTTTCAAATGTCATCATTATCTTAGTTTTTTCCAACCGAGTAACTGATTTTTTCCCGTTTGTAAAGATGCGGGGATATCAGTTTTTCGTGTATGAGAAAGAATCAGCGAACTTTTCTCGTCTATTTCTTGTTCATAATTTTTACGTTTTTCTCTTTCCTCATGCTCTCGATACAATCAGCGTGGAACTCGCGCTTTCGATATAAAAGACGTGAAACTCGCTTGAGGTCGTTTTATGTTTACACTAACACCCTACGTGGACAATAATTTTCTATTTCTCACCAGCGTAAAATGTATGTTTAACGCACGGAGTAATTGAGCAAACTGATTTCTACCCATTGCTTTCACAATTTTTCTCTCGCGCATCAAGTCGTTTATCAAGTAAGTGATATTCGAATCTTTCCCGACATTACCATCTATAGTCACATCCCATCCCGTCCCAATTAATTCTATCAGGCACAGCTTTTCGAAACAAATATTTCATCAGTAAGTGTGCATGCTTACGATAAGATTTCGATACGCTTTCCACTATTTCTTCAATGCTTTTCATCGTATGATTATTCTTCGCATGATTATTCTCGCTTAAAATTTTGTAATTTTTCGTAATAATATCGGTGTTACTGATGGAATGTGTTGGCGGTATATCGGATATTTGCGTGAGATCGTAAAAAAATGTCATCGTTCGACGTCTCGTTATCAGCGGAGGTATCTCCTGTGACATTGTCTTCTGCATATAAATTAATTCCTAAAGACTTCTTAATGATGCAAAATAGTTGGATACAACAGGGCAATAAGAGTCAAGCACAGTAATTCTTGTGCACAAACCAATACTGTTAACAAAACAACTTTAAGGGGTTACACCACTGTAAAATTTTCAAAAAATCGATTATTTTTTAATTGGCTTAAAACTGAATATTTTCAAAATCCCCTACGTATTTCTGTAGCTATATTTATGTAGATTAAGAAACAATTTTTTAATTTGTTCTAGATTCAATCCTACGATACTTATACTGCGTGCCGCGGAGGACTTCAAATTTAACCACGCCCACGGAAACGTCTCTATCGCTGCCATTTTTAAACTTTTTACTGCGAAAATTTTTATTTAAATTCTTCGATACATGATTAAAAACATCCTTGAATATTATTATTTTATTACTCTTCCTTGCACCGAAAAAAAAATTGTAAAAATACGCTTCTTTTTCACAAGTTACACCACTGTAACTTGTGAAAAAGAAGCGTATTTTTACAATTTTTTTTTCGGTGCAAGGAAGAGTAATAAAATAATAATATTCAAGGATGTTTTTAATCATGTATCGAAGAATTTAAATAAAAATTTTCGCAGTAAAAAGTTTAAAAATGGCGGCGATAGAGACGTTTCCGTGGGCGTGGTTAAATTTGAAGTCCTCCGCGGCACGCAGTATAAGTATCGTAGGATTGAATCTAGAACAAATTAAAAAATTGTTTCTTAATCTACATAAATATAGCTACAGAAATACGTAGGGGATTTTGAAAATATTCAGTTTTAAGCCAATTAAAAAATAATCGATTTTTTGAAAATTTTACAGTGGTGTAACCCCTTAATAATAATTAATTTGCTTACATGTTTCAACTTATTTTTTAGCCATCCTCAGAGGCAATATGATGTTGCAATTACAAAAAATTTTTTTAAACTAAAATTTTTTTAAACTAAATTTTTTCAAACTAATTCATTTCAATGAGCCACTTCCACCTATTAACGGAAACTATAATATAAAAACTCTAATAACAATCTAAAATGTATTAAAATAATTAAAAGGTAAATTTGTTGGGAGGAGGGGAAGCAAAAACGATTTATTAAAATAATAGAAGGTAGCTCACTAAAACAAAAATTCACCATCTCGCAAATACTTAAATTCTATCGGTTTAGTCAAAATCAGTTTTTGACCACTCAGTGAATCAGTGTCAATTATGTTGAAATTAATAAATAACTTTTAATACATCTAAAGCGTTAATCGCAAAGAAAAAGAAAAAAGAAGGGAAAAAACTCTTATATTAATTATAGTCCAGATGGACATCAAAACCAAAACTGAATCTTTAATAATTTAATTTTATAATTTAATCTTAAGTTCCTTTTGAAAGCGAAATGAGCTACTCTTATTATCGTGCAAAGTTTCGAAAACAAATGAAAGGAAAAATGGCGCTTAATAATATTTTCAAGAATGTATAAAGGAAAAAATTTAAAAAGGGGGGATAAACTGATCACTGGCGGAGGCTTCCCACGCGGCCGCATGCACGCTCGCGCCAACGTATCCCCGGCATAGACTAACCAATGAGAGCACCGCGGCGTCTTCCAAGCTGATTCTTGCCGCGATGCGACGTATAAGTTTATCCGCGTCGAAGTCAGCGTATAATTTCTTCGGGCGTGGCATCGCCACTAATGAGCTTATATGTGATGCCACTTATCATGAACGAAAGAAATGAAGAATTAAAAAATTTTTTTGGTGATTTAAATATAAAACATTTTATTTTTATATTAGATTTTTATTAGAGTTAAATTTGTATATTAGATTTATTTTTTACAAAAAGTTTGAAAAAATGAAAAAATGAGTTTTTGTATATAATCAATTTTCAAATGCTTTAAGTACAATTTCATATTGTGAAAATATTTTACATTATTTATATTATTCACATTATTAAAGTATAAAACTGTAAGGATAACAATTATTGATAAATCTACGTTTTACAGGCGCACATGACTTTCTCATTTTGCGTTACAATTTCATGAAACACAGTGCGCGTCGAATTGCAAATTTATCGCCGACCCCTCCATTTCTTCTTTTGCTTCTCGCCTTTTTCTCTCATTTTCTACTATTAATGTAAAAACAAACAAATGTGGTTATGAATTCAAAATTATAAAATAAAGAGCATAAGAAACCACAAGTTATCAATTGTGATATTTAATTATTATTGCAACAAAATTAGATTATTACAATAAAACAATAATATTAAACGTTTCGGCCACAATCTGGCCATCTTCAGTAAATGAATAAAAATCTTCGAACGCAGTGTTACATCAAGTTGGAATACAAATCAACTGTCGTGTGTTATAATTGTCAGAATATTCTTGAATGCAGTGTTCCATCAAGTTAAAATAAATTTAAATCGTCGTGTAATATAATTGTAAAAACGTGTTTATTTCTATTAGACGCTACTTCGTATACTAATAATAAAAACGTCAGAAGTCGTATCATGCACAGTGTAGAACGAGAATTTCCAGATTCTAATTTAAAATAATTTATTGAAACGTTAATATCTTTTGATTAGATTAAAAAACAAAGAGTCATTACCTGTTTTACAGCAGAATTATAACGTTGAATCACAAATACAAACATTGCACAGATAGAAATTTGTCTTGACATTATGTGATGTTCTTAGTCGTATCGTATATTTATCGCTATTTATATTCATGAGTCAACAATTTGGAAAGTTCTAGAATTATTTATTAAGTGCGAGAGAGATTTTTCTTTAGAAGAGGAAAATAAACATCAGGCAAACCTTCGTCGCTTTGTTTATTAATACCAATAGTTTGATCTTTTATATGTATCATTTCTGAAATTCTTCTTTTCATTAATGATTGTTCTGTATCTAAAATTCTTATGTTATCCCAATCCAATTCATGCATTTCATTCAATCGATGACGTGAAACCACCGACATCTCGGAAGTCGGTTTCTTTATATCCGACTTATGTTCTTTTATCCGAGTTTTTAATTTTCTCTTCGTTTGGCCAACATACGATGCTACGCAATTCAAACAATTAATTTTGTAGACCACTCCACGATGGTCATCCTTAAGCAACGGATTGCGGTACCGTTCGCGCACCTTCGATCTCGAACAAAGTATCTAATAATAATATATCGAATACCAAAATATTGTTAAATTATAATATTAATATTGATCCTAATGATTTTAATACAAATTTTAACTTTTCGAATACCAATGAAAAATGGCTAATAAATCTCAGTAACGTCGAGATTTCTAATAAAGCCAAAGTAGTGCTGCAATTGGGTCAACGATTTAATTTACCGAATAAATTGACCAGTAAAGAAAGGATCACACGGGAATTTGTAAAACACGTCGAACATAATCTTTTTAAAGCAGACGAGGAAATGAGTAAATCAGTTAGGAATGAAACTTGCCAAATTTTAAAATCTATTAGTAATTGTGATACTGAATCGGCGGAGAATAAAATCATATATGAAGGTATAGGGGAGGTCAAGCGATTCATCTCAGAGAATCCAGATATTTTAATCACTAAAGCGGATAAAGGAAACACCACGGTAATGATGAATCGTGATAACTATCGGGAAAAGATGGAGGAAATTCTTAATGATCAGACTACATATAATTTAATTAAGAAAGATCCTACGAAAAAAGTTACTGCTGAGATTAGTAAATTATTAAAAAATTGGAAAAATAAGGGTTATATTGACCCAAACATATACAAAAAATTATATGTGTCTGATGGAGAATTGCCGAGATCTTATGGTTTGCCAAAAATTCACAAAGAAGGTCATCCACTAAGATTAATTGTGAGTTGCATTAACAGCGCCTTTTACCCACTAGCGACCTTCTTAAAAGAAATTATCGATGAATGTAATATTAATAATTTCAGTTATGTAAAAAATAGTTATGACGTGGTAGAGAAACTTAATGAAATGGCAATCGAAAGAAATTTTAATATTATATCATTTGACGTGGTCTCTATGTACACTAATATTCCGACGGATTTGGTATTAAAAAGCATCGAACGTAGATGGAACGGGATTGAAAAGAGGACTGCGATTCCATTACATGAGTTTATTAAGGCAGTTATGATTATAATTAACTCCACATTTTTTAGTTTCGATAATAAAATTTTTAAACAGATTTTTGGCATGCCAATGGGCTCTCCTTTATCCCCGATACTAGCGAATATTGTTTTACAAGATTTAGAACAAGAAATTATTACGACAAATAATATCATCTTGCCGTTTTATCTGCGTTATGTTGATGACATTGTGTTAGCGGTACAGAAGGAAAAGGTCGAGGAGGTTCTAGAATTATTTAATTCATACCACGAGAGACTAAAATTTACGGTTGACTTTGGCGATGAAAATGGCATTAATTTTCTTGATGTCAAAATAATGATTCACGAAGGAAGAATAATCTTCGATATGTATAAAAAACCGACCAATTCGGGAAGATATTTAAATTATTTCTCGAATCACCCATTAGCACATAAAAGAGGAGTAATCATTGGGCAATTGGATAGAATTGTAATGTTGTCCCATCCCAAATTTCATGAAAAAAACATTGCGGAATTAATTCACACTCTTCGAAATAATGGCTATCCTCTTAAATTCATATTTTCAACAATCAATAATAGAATAAAGACTTTGGAAAATAAAACGAAGCTAGATCAAAATCGCGAAAGTAATAATAAAGAAAGTGTTTCTAATAAGAAAAAATTTTTCATGGTTCCATACTTAAGCAAGGTTTCGGAAAAATTTAAAAAACTGGCGCATACTCATGGGTTCGATATAGCTTATAAACCTATGAATAAATTAAATAGATTCATAAAAACTGGAAAAGATCCGTTGCTTAAGGATGACCATCGTGGAGTGGTGTACAAAATTAATTGTTTGAATTGCGTAGCATCGTATGTTGGCCAAACGAAGAGAAAATTAAAAACTCGGATAAAAGAACATAAGTCGGATATAAAGAAACCGACTTCCGAGATGTCGGTTGTTTCACGTCATCGATTGAATGAAATGCATGAATTGGATTGGGATAACATAAGAATTTTAGATACAGAACAATCATTAATAAAAAGAAGAATTTCAGAAATGATACATATAAAAGATCAAACTATTGGTATTAATAAACAAAGCGAGGAAGGTTTGCCTGATGTTTATTTTCCTCTTCTAAAGAAAAATCTCTCTCGCACTTAATAAATAATTCTAGAACTTTCCAAATTGTTGACTCATGGATATAAATAGCGATAAATATACGATACGACTAAGAACATCACATAATGTCACGACAAATTTCTATCTGTGCAATGTTTGTATTTGTGATTCAACGTTATAATTCTGCTGTAAAACAGGTAATGACTCTTTGTTTTTTAATCTAATCAAAAGATATTAACGTTTTAATAAATTATTTTAAATTAGAATCTGGAAATTCTCGTTCTACACTGTGCATGATACGACTTCTGACGTTTTTATTATTAGTATACGAAGTAGCGTCTAATAGAAATAAACACGTTTTTACAATTATATTACACGACGATTTAAATTTATTTTAACTTGATGGAACACTGCATTCAAGAATATTCTGACAATTATAACACACGACAGTTGATTTGTATTCCAACTTGATGTAACACTGCGTTCGAAGATTTTTATTCATTTACTGAAGATGGCCAGATTGTGGCCGAAACGTTTAATATTATTGTTTTATTGTAATAATCTAATTTTGTTGCAATAATAATTAAATATCACAATTGATAACTTGTGTTTCTTATGCTCTTTATTTTATAATTTCTACTATTAATTTTTTAATATTATTAAAGTTTAAAATAAACGAACTTTTATAATTAAGTGTTATACCCTTTATTTTATAAATTTCATGTGTACTTCTGGTGTACGAACGATATACGCGTAAAATTTTGGGCCATCCAAAACGAACGACTCGATATAACTATCGCGACCATAACTCTCGACCGTTATATCGCCCAGAAAATTACAATATGCGATTTGTATTCATTCATATTACCTATATTTAAGTATATATACGAGTCAGTATCGTAATATAAAACATGCCTATCTAATTTTTCTAAATATTCATATAATTTTAATCCCGCTAATGCTGTCGTATTTGCCGCGATTACAACGTTCGTTATTGGGGAAGCCACGACCGATTCTTCACGTAGCCACCATGAAACATATATAACCTCGTCGTTGACGGGTAATATATCAGTTATTCCATGTTCCGGACTCGTGAGTAAAATCATCAAATGATGGTAGGATTTTATGATCTCGGTATAGGCAGATTCGCTGGCTGAATTTTTCCCAAAAGGAATTTAGACAAAGTTTAGCGACTGAGCGTAAACTGGGATTCCGTGCAATGTTATTTCTGTCAAGAACGATACTCTGTTTTTTCGTATTCCTTCAGATATCGTTTCTTAGCTTCGACATCGTTATCCCCGCATTCGCTCGGCCATCCGCTAGCTTCCTGTTTAATTGTAAAAATGTATTTATATATTTGACGGACAATCCTCTCTGCCGTGTATTGGGATCGTATCGCGTAATTTTATACTGCCAAATTTTACTCACGCTCGTCACAAGCCTCTTCTCGATGACTTTGTGCAATTCGCAGGATACCTAGGTACTTTCGAATTCACGCTCTTCGGGATGATTGTGAGTACATGTTCTCTGCGAGAATATTTCGCAGCAGCTCCGACACAAGGCGAAAAGCAACTTTTCTTTTATCCTATACAGGAGTACCGGGTGAAATAGATTACATGGAGGGAGTATTTTTTTTACACCGTACAAGACTCTCGACAGAGTCAAAATTAATATTTGGCGCTTTACCGATTAATTTCCTACACCCTTCGCTGATATAAATATCGGGGTAAATGGGAATGCACCCGTTTTCAATACATACGGATATAAAGAGTATACGTTCCCCTAGCCGTATTTTCTCTGCACCCGTAATTTCGTATCGGGTAGCGACCACCGCATCGCGCGGGTCGAGAGAATCAGATTTTATTAACGTATGATTCTGGAGAAAATCACTCATCTCGGGAATTTCACGCATTTCCCAGTCTCGAAGTCGCACTCCCATTTTTTGAGAGTTCGCTCGTAACGCGCGTTAATTGTGTCATTACGATCTGCGGACGAAAGCGTTCTGTCGCGATTTACCTGATAACACATCGGACAACCATGCCAGAAAAACCCGTGAAACTGAAGTACATAATGTTGCATTCCGTTTGCCGACTTCGACTCATAATATCCGTCAACGCGCCTGCCGTCAATTTCGTATTCGCGTCCTCATCCCGCATGAATTAATGACCGAGTTCGCGTTCCTTTCACACTAGTCACTTTAAAGCTTTTCGCGATTGTCTATTCGCACTTCTGTATCCGCCCGAAGGAATGATTCCTATGTGTTTCTTCGAAACATTATTTCAAATAAAAACTTAATGTAAAATGAACATTTAATAAATGTCAAATATATGTTTAAGAATATTCCATTAAATCATTATTTCAAATGAAAAATTAATGTAAAATAAACATTTAATAAACGTTAAATAAACATTAAAAAAATATTATCCTGAAAACGAATCGTGAAATGTAAAATTAATGAAAAATAAACGTTTTAAAAACATTTCCTCTCCATTGGGACATAATGGTCCAACATGAAATAAATGTTTAAAACATGCTTTTTCAAGCCATTATCTTAAATAAACAATTGATGTAAAAAAACACATTTAATAAATGTTAAAAGCATTTAAAAAATATTTTTTTAAAATACTGTTTCAAATGAGTAATTAATGTAAAACGAACATTTAATTAATGTTAAATAAACGTTTAAAAAATGTTATTTCCAAACATTATTTAAAAAAAAAAATTAGCGTAAAATTTACATTCAATAAATGTTAAATAAACGTTCAAAAAATCTTTTTTTCATCGTTATTTGAAGTAAAAAATTAATGTAAAACAAACATTTCGTAAACGTTAAATAAACGTTTAAAAAATGTTTTTGGACAGTTATTTCAAATGAAAAATTAATGTAAGACAAACATTTAATAAATGTTAAATAACGTTTAAAAAATATTTCTTCCAAATATCATTTCAAATAAATAATTGATATAAAATATCATTTCAAATGAATAATTGATGTAAAAAATAACGTTTAATTAACGTTAAATAAACATTAAAAAAATGTTTTTTTATCGTTATTTGAAATAAAAATTAATGTAAAATAAACATTTCATAAATATTAAATAAAAAATGTTTAAAAAATGTTTTTTAGACAGTTATTTCAAATAAAAAATTAATGTAAAACAAATATTTGATAAATGTTAAATAAACATTTAAAATATATTTCTTCTAAATATCATTTCAAATGAATAATTGATGTAAAACAAACGTTTAATTAACGTTAAATAAACATTTAAAAAATATTTCTTCAGAACATCATTGTAAACAAAAAATTAGTGTAAAATTAACATTTAATAAATGTTAAATAAATATTTAATAAATCTTCCTTCAAAACATTACGTCAAACGGATAATTAATATGAAATAAACATTTATTTAACATTAAATAAACGTTTAAAAACATTTCTTTGAAACATTATTTTAAACGCAACATTAGTATAAAATTAACATTTAAATAAACGTTTAAAAAATGTTATTTTGGAAATGAATCATAAAACGTAAAATTAATTATACATAAACGTTTAAAAAAACATTAAATAAACATTAAATAAATGTTATTTTGAAAACGAATCGTGAAATGTGAAATTAATGAATAATAAACGTTTAAAAAATATTTTCTCCCCATTGGGTTCTCGCCCCTGCGCGCCGTTTCTTCTTGTACCGTACCATTCGTACCTTCCCCCGAATTCTCGATAGCGACTTTACATCAAAGAGGGAGCATGAAGTAAAAATGATTCGAAGGTCGCTGCGATCGACAAATTTTACAATATGCTCTCTCGCATTCGTGCCTCAATTTTGACTTTACGAATCGCCCACAATCGTTACATTTTTACTGATTCACAAACACTTGCTCATCGTAAGATCTTTCCACGATGACGTTCTGCGATGACATTCGAAACATGAAGTATCATAAAACGTAAAATTTCACGTTTCGCACCTAATTAGGCTCGCGTCGGGGAATTCGCACGATGGAGTGGCGTAACATCGTGGGCATTTTTTCGTGCAGCGGTGACCTCTATCTTTACGATAACCCATGTTACACGTGCAATATCCCCCGCGAGAACCAGCAGCGGTTTTTACGTTTAATTTCGGATTGTAATGACATCTACGTTCATAATACATTATATTTAATCTAATAGAGGACTCACGCCCTAAAGAGGCAAGTAACGCGCAACTGTCAAATAACGGATTCTCGCCGCGTCCGAAAGTAAAATTGTACACCATTATAGCAATATTTTCGATAGCGAGGTACATCGAAAACGCTCGATTTCGCGAATTCCGCATCCCTCCTCGGGAATTGTGACTCCAGCGTTCCTCATTAGTTTTCTCGCTAATTCGGATTGTAACAAGGAACTCTGTCATCTTATATAATTCCATTTTTCATGGAGTTCGCCTATACATAGATTTCCACGTTCGCAATGCATTCGCGCTACTACAAGGAAATGTGGAAAACACAAATTATCCGAATTATTTAATTGCAAAATCGAGCTATTTTGCTATGTCTTCGCGTATCAAACGATTTGACTTGCGGTCACGACCCGCAGGTGCCGCGATGTTGAAAACACGTACGTCGAAATTTTCCGCAATATCAATTCCGCCGGCACTTTGAGCCGAACTTACGAGTCCCCATATATCCTCGGAAGTTAAGTTGTGTACCGGACGAAACGATAGTTTTAGCGGAACGCGTTTTCTAATCAACAAAAGGTATTCGCGCCTTCGGGTATTGGCCGTATCGCGAAACTTGCCTCTCTTCCGGGAATGCTGAAATTTCTGAAACGTCGCGAGTTTCCGCCTGTGACTCCGAAAAATTAAACTATTCGCCAACCTCGTGTCGATGCTGTTGCTACTGATGATTACGCTGTTGTTGCTGTTGCTGCTGATGTTGAGGATGATGATGATGATGCTCCTCGATGTCAGCAAAATTCTCCTCTCTTTCGTTTATTAGATATTATATTAGGCGGACGTCATGTCCGCCGGTGCCACCGCCGGTTTGTACTGAAAAAATTAAGCAAATCTTATTATACATCGATATTGATAAAATAAATTATGCTAAAATATTATATCAGATTGTGATAATTTGAAATCCCAAAGATTTTTAGATAGTTACAACATTAATATATATAAACGTATTTAAGCAAACATCACGAGCAAATCTTTTGTTACATTCGAAGTAGTGACTACGTTTAGCGTACTAAGGTAACTCATCTTTAGTTGCTTTGTTCGCGTAAAAATGTCCAGAATATTGTCTCCATTGATTTGTATCATTCAACGACGTATATGAAATATCTAATAAAAAATTCATACATGAGAATACATAACGAGAAAAATATATAAAAAGTTTAGTAAAATATTATTACCTTCAACATTATAAGCATAGTATCTAGTTTCCTCTTCCTTCTCCTCCTCTCCCTCTTCCTCTCTTTCATTCATGTTTTCTTCTTTCCCCTCCAAAGCTTCTTGTATCTCTTCTATCTCCGAGATGTTGCTGGATTTCACTGAAATATCGCTGCCGTTATCCATTTCCCCCTCCTTTTCTTCCTCTTTTTTCTACTCTATAACTTCTTCCTTCTCCTCCTCCTGCTCTTCTTTATTTTCTCGCGCTAAAAAGTAACATTTCGTTATCTTTTGCATAAACTTGATTTTCGCTAACATTTTAAAACTTACGTCGTAGTGGATTAAGGGGGTTCCATAATATACGGTTCCATAATATGGGCAGAATCTTGCGATTCATCATCTAAAATACAATTATTATTTTTACCTTAGTATTATTATTCTTATTTATTATTTGTTTATTATTATTCTTTCCCTATAAGAACTGGTGTTTTTTATAGGGAGAAATATTTTAAAAATCCAATTTACCAAATGATAATATAACCATGGGGATGTTCCGCAATATGATAATCCCGCACGGTCTCGATTCGTGCTCTTCCTAGAAAATTAAATATTTTTAGTAGACTGTCTTCAATTTGTTTAATTTCTAATTATTAGGTGTACAACTTTGCTTCCGCCGTTTTCCTATAGATGGTTTTAGCGGTAAGTGGTGGTCGAAATAAATAGATCATAAACGTCATACAATAAACTTGAGCATCTGTCAATATAACCCCATCGAAACATTAGTCGATTTGTGTCTGCATCATAAAGTTATTCTCGATTGAAAATGTCAGTTTACGAGCCAAATTCTCGTCATTTGCGGGAGGTTTTAATTTTCTGCTTCAATATGAAGAAATCTGCGGCTGAGATTCATCGAATGCTCTCAAATACATATATTATAATGAGGCCGCTATTAGTGAAAGAATGTGTCGTGAGTGGTTCCAACGCTTCAAGAACGATGATTTTGACGTCGAAGACCGGCATAGCGGTGGAAGAGAGAAGGTTTTCGAAGATGCAGAATTGGAGGCATTACTTGATCACGACTCGTGTCAAAATCAAAAAGAATTGGCACGATCATTGGGAGTGACTCAACAAGCCATTTCAAAACGCCTCAAAGTCATGGGAATGATTCAGAAGCAAGGAAATTGGGTGCCGTACGAGTTGAAGCCGAGAGATGTTGAACGGCGTTTGTTTGCTTGTGAACAGCTGCTTGAAAGGCAAAGACGGAAGGGATTTCTGCATCGCATTGTGACTGGGGACGAAAAATGGTTCATTATGATAACCCCAAGCGCAGAAAATCATGGGGAATTCCCGGCCATGCTTCCACGTTGACGGTCAAACCGAATATTCACGGCTCCAAGGTCATGCTCTGTATTTAGGATTACTGGAACCAGTTCGGCGTAGTGTATTATGAGCTGTTAAAACCGACTGAAACAATCACAGGCGATCAGTATCGAACGCAATTGATGCGTTTGAGCCGAGCATTAAGACAAACGGCCGCAATACAACGAGAGACACGATAAAGTGATTTTGCAGCATGACAATGCTCGACCCCATGTTGCGAAAGTGGTCAAGACATACTTGGAAACGTTGAAATGGGAAGTCCTACTCCACTCGCCGTATTCTCCAGATGTTGCTCCCTCTGACTATCACTTGTTTTGATCAATGGCACACGGTCTGGCTGACCAGCACTTCCAGTTTTATGAAGAAGTAAAAAAATTTGATCGATTCGTGGATCGCCTCAAAAAATGACCAGTTTTTTCGACGCGGGATTCGTACGCTACCCGAAAGATGGGAGAAAGTAGTGGCCAGCGATGGACCATACTTTGAATCATAAATGTATAACCAATTTTTTACAATAAAGCCTCGAATTTCGGAGAAAAAACGGCGGAAGCAAAGTTGTACATCTAAAATTTTTTATTATTTTTCAACTTACGTGCTGGTACGACTTCATTAATTGCTTGTTCGGCTGGACGTCGTCGCCTCAAACTAAATCGGCCTAACGGGTGTCCCCCACGATGCGGAACTGTACGGCCTACAATGCAATTCGAAACTATGAAACAAATGTTAGGATTTAATGAAGCGAACTTTTAGTAAAATTTTCTTTGATTTATTTAAAAAAACATATTGTAACTGCTTACCTCCAGCGCGATGCTTGAAGTCGGCTATATAACTTTCAGCATCGTCTTTTTCATGATTGAAGCACTCGCGTACTTTTAAATGATGCGAGATCATTTTCAATCCATCAATCTCGCATCGCCGCCGCAATGCCCCAGCTTGTGCATAATGCATAACAATGTATTGAAGCACCCGCGAAACACCCAAAAACTGAATAATTCTTCTCGTCATTATCTTACAACTTTGTTATAATAGTTATAGATAATCAACTGCAACTAACTTCTGATTCAAATTGCAGGCGACGATAAAGAATTTTGCAAGCGCCATTTTTATCGCTCACGAAACTATTGATTTTATAATTTCACAATGAAAATCAATTCTTGACAGAGAAAATCAACGTAGGACTAATTCTTAACTCACTCGATACGCACTATTTATACGGTAGTGATATTCACGAAAATTCTTAAAGAAGGATGAATCAATAAAAATTTGTAGCTACGCCATTGGCTAGTAGATTTTGACAATTTTTCCGATTAGTTTCCTTCCTTTACATGTAGAGATTTTCTCGAAAAATTTTCAGAGTGGGAGATGATAAAAACTCTCTGGTTACGAACAACATTCTAACAAACCTTGATAATATAAAATTAATTCCCTTCTTCGCATATGAGCATCACTCCCATCATCGCTCATCTTAGGAAAAACCTTTTTTCTCACTTTTGTTATTATCTCGGAAAAGTTTTTATCACATGTTTTTTCGTACTATGGTATTCTTATTGTTGGAGTAACTCAAATTTAACTTTTCCCACATTTTTTCCGCTTTTTTAGAAAAATTCTCACTTATTAGTCTATGACAAGCAAAAAATAAACTTTTTCAATGAAGAAGAAACGGAATTTCATTTTTATACGTAGCGCTTGATTTTTGTTAGATTTCGTTTGACATAAGAAAGAAAAATTGTGGACTTAAATCGTGAACATAATCCTCGTCACTTAAATTTTTTTCTTGATTTTCGTTATATTAGGTTATTTAAAAAGTATCCGCGATTTTTTGTTTAATTTTTGAATGAAAAAACCGCGGATACTTTTTAAATGACCTAATATAACTAAGATTTAATTTTTTATGCTATATAAAAATAAATATTATAACGGTTGACAAATAATTTTCTTCAGGGATAACGTTTCTCTTTCGTTAGAAAAGAATCTTGGTTAAACTTGCTTTTTTGCTCGGATAAACTTTTATGTTTATGTGTATCCTTAGTTCCAGTGCTAGTGAGAAATATTTCTAAAATTTATGAAAAATAAATTCAACACGCGCGTTAGAATGTCCTTTACCCTGATGAATTATTTTCAAATATAATAGTAACCCTCGTCACTTAAATTTTTTCTCTTAACTATCGTTATATATCTAAGACTTAATTTTTTATGCTATATAAAAAGTTTTATGACGGTTGACAAGTAATTTTCTTCAGGGTCAACGTTTCTCTTTCGTTAGAAAAGAATTTTTTTAAACATTAAAATTGTTTTTTTACTCGGATAAACTTTTGTGTTCATCCTTAGTTCCAGTCGTGCTAGCGAGAAATATTTATAAAATTTATTAAAAATAAATTTGACGTTAGAATATTTCCTTTACCCTGACGAATTATTTTCAAATATAATAGTACTTCATATTCGAGTAATCTTGACGATTTATTCAATTTTTTACGAATTCGAGCATATTTATGACATGAAATATTTCCGTTACTCATCTTCGAGAAAATTCTTTCTGAAAAAGTATAATAACTGCGTCACATAACAGCATAGCAAGATTCTTCTAGAAAAGTAACAATTTAAACAAATATTATGCGTGCGCAGATTTCATTGGTTTTCGAAAAGCATATATAAGCGCAAATCGCTTTACATAATGTTACGAATTTAATCGTGTCTCGTTGTTCGAAGAGTCTACTTCGAGTCTTCTCCTAGTTTTCCTTTATTTGAGTGAGAAATATTCATACAAAGTTTTTGCATGAAGCAACATGGTTGAAAGAGGAGAAATTGGAAATCACTCTGTGCCTGATTACCCTCGTGTGATAAACAATATTACCGAATGAAATCAGCAATAATATTTGCTGCTCTTTACGACATACCCACTCAACTCCTCTCATACGAAGAAATTGTGGGATTACAATCAACAAAGGAGGGAACCTTCAAGCCTATCGTCAAATTGACTGGTAATTATGGCAGAAAGAATCGGTGAAATCATCAAACTCACTTTTCGAGGCAACAAAGAAGACATTGAACGCTGCGTGAGAACACAAATAAAAAAATCTGTCATTTTTGGAAACATACTTTAATATATTATTTTTAGAAATAACTGAATTAAAATTCAACGAAATTGTTAACATAGTTTTAATGAATCGATTATGACTTTTATAATATATTTTTTCATGTATAATTCATTTATCAATGTAATAACTCTTTTATCAATAAATAAAATCTTTGTATCTTAAATTCTCGACTATTTCTAAATATCTCAATTCAGGTTTAAATAATGTAGATTTTTATCATATTTAAATAATCTCCAACATAGAGTCCAGAAGAAATTTATTCTCTAAAAACGAGTAAATCACCATGCCGACCGGTCAGTATTCATAGTCCATATTCTTATATTCAAGATTGTCTTAAGTACGGTCTTAAGATGTCTTCTAAATTCATAGTCGAAAAATAAGACGATACTTGAATAAAATCTCAAGTTAAAACTTATCGAAGACGATCTTATTTCAAAACGTCTTGAACAGTCTTGACATGATTCATAAACACATCTTATTCAAAATAAGCATAGACTTAAGACTACCTACTAGTTACGAATTCATAGTCATTATAAGACATCTTATTTGACATATATATATAATAAATAAGACGGTCTTCGCCAAGACGTGTTCGAGGTGGACTTAAGTAAAAATTAAATAATTAATGTTAAGAAGACCTCGTTCACTTCAAATTTTAATAAAAATACATTGAATAGATGCGTTTTCGCGTAAAAATAAATATTTGATAATGAAAAAATGTCTCTGTCCCGCGAACCAAGATATTAAACATCAAAGTTGACGATTATTGAGATTAGGAAATCTGTTATACTTAAATCGACATGCATTGTGATCACGTGTGCAAGTTCTTGTAGGCAGACAAGAATATTTCTCTACTGCAGACTCTTATTTGATTGTATTGAAAAATGGTATATTCAATAAAACAATTAAATAAGGATTCTTGACTTGCTGTTCAAAAATTTGTTGATAATGCAAACTTAAAATTTATACGGGAAATGTTTTGACTGAGATTTAACCAATCAAACCAATATGAGATTTAACCGATCAAACCAATATGATTCTTGTAAATTTTGTAAATTTTATATAAATGCAACATCAGAAGATTTTTTTATATAACATTTTTTTATATAACATTTTATGTTTCATATTAAAACAAGCATATACAAAAAGTCAGAAACAATCTATAATCACAGTCTAATCATATAAAAAATAATATAATATCACATTTCGTAAATTTATACTTCTCAAATGTAGTGTTTCTATTGGAGAACGGTTTCCAACCGAAATATTACGGAAACAGTCAAATAAGTTCAACCTTGAGACCATCTTCGTCAAGAAGACCTTAAATCAAACAAGAATTTCTTAAAAAAAAATTTTTTCTCGAAGGTCATTTTATTTCGTGACTATGAATTGTTAGGATCTCAAAACGATCTTGAATAAGACAATCTTGACCAAGATGACTTGATTAAGCGTCCTTGCCTTGAGTTTTGACTGATGAATACGGGCGTACGACGACGCGGCCTACTAGCACGAATTTGTTCATTCCTATTTTACTTCCCCTTTCTCTCTAGTGAAAGCAAGAGTCTCTCGAAAATTCTCGTAAAAGTCTACGTCATAAATAATAAGAAAAAAACTTTTTCATTAAAACATCAGTACGCCGGAGACATTGCAGCAAAAAATGACCTATAGAACAAAAATTGTATGTTATTCATATCCGCTGACCGTACCTTCCCTTCTCCCCCCGTAACGAATAAATTTCTCGGTCTCAATTTCCTTGATTTTTCCATCCACCATTTTGTCACGGTATTCATCCTTGCCAACATCCCTTCTCCAGTCACCGCGTGGATAACTATGGACAGAGCCAATCAGCATATCAAAGCCATCAAAGCAAACCCCCACTCCACCTCGGCGGTGGGGGCGTGGTCTGTCTGGAAAAATGATACGCTCTGATTGGTTGGTGACGCGAGGGTAAGATAACGAGGTAATTAAATGGTGCATTTTGATTGGCTCGGTCCATGGCTGCCCATATACTACTCATATCATTCCGACAATATTTTACTATTTCTTGTTTGAAATCAAAATCGAAATTCGATCGCGACATTTTCTCGTGCCAAACTATAAAACGCTTGTGTTCTTCGGGTTTCATTTGTTCGGGCAAATAATATCGAGCGTCAGATATTAGTCTAATATAATTTTGATTTTGTAGCGTATTAAACAAATGAAGAAAAAAATTTTTATTCAAAGTATCCCATAGCCGGAAAGCCTTAGATAAATCGGATAAATGCATAGGCATATAATTTGAATTAGCAATAAATTTCATACGACCAATCGTCACAATAATTTTCGTCCTGTTCAAAATCACCCGAGGTTCTTTCGTTATCCTTGACTTTTCAACAAGGTACTTTAAAATAAATTGTGCGTCAAATGCTATAGCATTATGCGCGATATAGATGATTTTTAAAAAATATTTAGATATTCGCGTCGCGAAATCGACAAATTCTTTTACAGGATCTCTACGAAATACGAATTTGCGCACTCCACATCAACGACATCGCACTGACATGATCTCTATTCCCGCGCACGCTTCGTAAATTTATTGCGCGATGCAGAGTTGGAACGTTCTTACGTTCTTCCGAGCGTATCGTCTTGTCGCGTTTCAAAATCATAAAACACGAATGCGACGCGATCTCTTTTAACACACTCGTTTGTGTCTCCGACATTATTCGTATTTGTTTGTGGATTTTCTTCTCGCGATGCTACAGTATTCGTACCTTCTCCAGAGTTTTCTATTGAGACTTTACGACAAGGAGCATGTAACACAAATGATTCGAAGACTGTAACGGACAACAAGTTTTGCAATAAACTACGTCGCAATCGTGTCGCGATTTTGAATTAACCAATTGCCCGCAACCGTTGCAAATTTTAAAGGATTCGCAAATGCTTAAGAGAGATTGATTGTATGATCTCTGCACGCGATGACGCCCGAAGAATACGTGAACGCACGAATCGTACTTAATCAACTCAATGTAAGGGGCGTTCGCAAGACAGGGTGACATAGCAGCATGGGTATTTTTTTGTACATCGATGACCTCTGTCGTTACGAAAGCGCCACGTTGCGCAATATCTTCCGCGAGAACCGGTGGCAGCTTTTAAATTTAATGTAGGATTATAATGTCGCGAATTCTCGTAATACATTACATTTAAACGACACAAGAGTTTGCGACCAAGGGAGAAAAGTAACGCGCAGCCGTCGTATATCGGATTCGTGACCGAAAGTATTGAAATTATATTATATATCAATTGCAATATTTTCGAGAAGCGAGAATCCGTTGAAATTGCTCGATTTCACGAATTCCACAATCTTCCTCGGGAATTGTGATACCAGCGGATTTCGTTAATTCTTGCCAGCTTACGCTATAGCAAAAAACAGTGGTATCTCACGAATTCCCATCTTTCTTGCAGTTCCTCCGTACGCAGTTGCCCACGCTCTTGATGTACACGTGCCACTACGAGCGAATGGGGAAAACATAAATTGTCTGTGTCGTTTATTTGCAAAATCGAACGTTTGGCTCATCTTCACGAATTAATCGATTAGCTTGACGCCCACGATCGGTACTCAGATTTTGAAAGCGCGTGGTAAAATTTTCGATATTGAATCCTCCAGCACTTTGTGCCAGCGAACTCGAGTTGCCATATGTCCTCGTGAGTCGCGTGCTGGACGAAAAGATAGACCAGCCGAACCACGCGCTAGATCCGTCGACTCGAATGATAATCCTAAGTAATCGTTCGGCTCACACGAATGTAGCGCATACGTCCGGATTTCACGGAACGCGTTTTCTCCCATCCAACGAGTGATATCTCGAGTGGCGGTCGTATCGCGAAAGTTGCCTCCCTCCCTAGTATCGCAAAACTCCTAAACCGACGTGAGTTTTTTGCCCTTAACTCAATAAAAGCGAGTTATCTCTAACCTGTTGACGATGATGATCCTGTCGATGTTGATTATTTTCCTCCTGATGATAATGCGCCTGTTGCCGTTACTGCTGCTGCTGCTGTTGCTGCTGCTGCTGCTGCTGCTGCTGCTGCTGCTGCTGCTGCTGCTGCTGATGTTCATCGTCAATGGAATCCTCGAAATTTTGTGAGAATTCTTCTTCCCTTGCATGTTGCGATGTAAAAGTAACCGTGTCGGTAGGATGGACAGCACCATCAGTTTGTATTTTAAAAAAGTTAAACAAATCTTATTAATCTGATAACATTGCTATTTATTAAGTCAGAAACTTATACTAGTCGTAACATTACAGCATGGTAAGATAACCTACAGCAATTTACATGATCGTGCGTGAGAGGATATTTTCTTTTTTGTAAAATTTAATATTCGGGCGACATAGGCAGAACAGGGGAGTACGAAATATCCGATAAAAATATCTGCTTAAGTATCCCGAGCAACAAACAAATTTAAAGTAAAAAATGAAAATATTATTATCTTCATTTTCAAGAGGTGCGTAATATTTGTTTTCTTCTTCCTCTATTACCTCCTGAGTTACTTCTTCTCTTCACGTATTTCCTCCTGCCCTTCATCATCGCCATTGTCATCAACGCTATTCTCAACATTTGCGTTGTCTTCCTCTTCATTATCAGCACACATTATCATCGTCAATGTTCTCATTGTCCTCCTCCTCCTCCTCTCCTGACTTTACTTCTTCTTTCTGGGTTAGTTCTTTCCACTCTTCTTCGATTTCCTGCGCTAAAAAGTAATTTTTGTTATTATTATTATTTTTGAATTTTGTATATAACTAACTCTCTATATTCGACTAGCTTATTTTTTTTAAAGAACTTACACGTTATGGAAATGGTGAAACCTGGAGAGATCAGTGCTTGAATCGAATCAAACGGACTCAATTCGCTGTTTCAATTATCGTTGTCATCATCATTATCATCATCTAAAACAAAATTGATTTTATTCTTTATCACATTACATCTATATTATATATATTTTTTTTTTATTGTCATCCCAGTTATATTACAATCTGTCTTAATAACATTCAGTAATATTTTTTGTCGTGAATTAATATTAACAATGGAAGATACGCATCCAATGATGCGTCCTTATACAGATATTCTTAAATATAAATAAATTAAGAAGTATTATAGCGCAGGGAATATAAGCTTAGTTTACTAGAAAGGTTTGTTATTGTGTATAAAATCGGATGGGATTTTTCTCTTCAGTCTCCTAGTTTCTCGTGTTTTCATTAAGTTAACTGTAAGAACATTCGAATTTTTTAACCTATTGTGATAATTTTTGCAATAGTCCTGGATTACTTCTTTAACTATCGGTACTTGAAGGTCTTGATGTATGATGTCGTTAGTCACAAACTAGGGTGCGTCGACTATCATTCTCAATATTTTTGATTGGAAACGTTGAAGTATCTCTATATTGGAGTTGGCTGCTGTTCCCCATAGCTGGATACCGTACGTCCATACTGGTTTTAGAATCGTCTTATATATTAATAGCTTATTCTCGATCGTGAGCTGGGAAGCTCGGTTTAAGAGCCAGAATAGTTTGCGTAATCTGAGCCCAAGTTGTTTTCTTTTATTAAATATATGTGTTTTCCAGTTCAGTCGGCGATCAAAATGTATGCCTAAGTATTTAGCAGCCTCAGACTGCGGGATTTGTTGACCATTAAGTGATACTTCAGGACAAGTCTCTCTTCGCGTGGTAAAAGTAACATGGACCGACTTTGCTTCATTGGCTTTTATTCGCCATGTCTTTAGCCACTTTTGTATGTCGTTAAGATTACTTTGCAGCATTTGGGTGGCCAGTATTGGATTTTTATGAGAAGCTAAAACTGCGGTGTCGTCTGCGAACGTTGCTGTTGTTACTCCAGTTTTTGTAGGCAAGTCTGCGGTGTAAAGAAGATATAGGATCGGCCCCAATACGCTTCCTTGCGGTACCCTAGCTTGTATTTTATGTAGTTCGGTAGAAACATCCTGATATTTGACAAAGAAGTGCCTATCTAAAAGATAAGATTTTAACAGGGTATAGAAGCCTAGCGGCAAGTTTGTCTTTATTTTATACAGAAGGCCAGTATGCCATACTCTATCGAAAGCTTGCGTAATGTCCAAAAAAGCAGCCGAGCAATATTTCTTTTCCTCCAAGCTTGCGAATATCTTGTTGTAGACTCGATGAGCTTGTTCGATTGTAGCGTGTTTGTGGCGAAATCCGAACTGATGCTTGGGGATTAACTGTTTCCTTTCGATGATTGGTTTTAATCTTAAGAGTATTAATTTTTCAAACACTTTTGAAAGTATTGGTAAAAGACTGATTGGTCTATATGATTTAACATCTTCCGCGTTTTTCCCCGGTTTCAAAATAAGTATAATTTTTGCCACTTTCCACTGGGCTGGGAAAAAGCTTGTTCTCAGTATTGCATTAAATAGTTGGGTTAAAAATTTCCAGCCTTTTTTTGGAAGGTTTTGGAGTATTTGCCCAGTGATTAAGTCATACCCCGGCGCTTTTTTAGGACTTATATCATACTTGATAGTTTTAACAACTTCACTCATTTTGAACTTCTCTAATGGGGGTTCCATCTGATAGGTTTCATTAAGTGATCGGTGGATTTCATTTTCGTCTGTTTGCGTTTCGCCAGGATGTGGAGTGAAAACTTGCTTCAGATGTTGGGCAAATGTTTCTGCTTTTGCTTGCGCGCTCCTCGCCCATTCACCGTCGGGTAGGCGCAGTGGCGGAACTGAGATTTGTGGTTGTTTCAGTCGCTTAGTTGCTTTCCAGAGTGAGTAGTCAGTTCCTTGAGTTGGGCTAAGGGTTCGTAGATAGTCTTGTATGTTTTCGTTTACTTCAGATTTTAGCATCCTGCGTAGATCTTTGATAGCTTTATTTAGCTTAGATTTCAACTCCGGAGATCTTATTATTTGCCACTTTTTTCTTATTTGTCGTTTTTCTGCTATTTTTTGTCTTATCAGTACTGAGGATACATTTGCATTTTTTATCGTTGGTTTAACTGGGGTGGCATTCCATGCTGCTTGTTGGATACACTGGTTGAAATGCTCTACCGCCTTGGTGATATCATTTCCCGTTTTTAGAGGTAGAGATATGTTTAGCGTTTCTTCAACTTGGGTTTTGTAGCATGCCCAGTCGGTCTTTTTGCTGCATAATACGCACGGTTTTTCTCTTTCGATAACTTTACTGCTCAATGTGAGTAAAACAGGCGAGTGATCTGATGATAGATCAAGACTAGATTTTGCTTTTAAGCATTGTTTGCTTATTCCTTTCGTAATGTAGAAATCAATGACATCTGGACTTTTTCTTCTATCGGTAGGCCAGTATGTTGGTTCTCCCGTTGACACTGGTTCGAGGTTTAAGTGCTCCATGGCTTTGTGAAGTTCTCTGCCTTTTGGAGATATTAGTCGTGAGCCCCATTGTAGATGTTTGGCGTTAAAGTCGCCTCCCGTGATGAAGCGTTTTCCTAATTTTTTAAAGTAATGTTCAAACTCATTTTGTTTTGTATCGTGTTTTGGGGGACAATACACTGCCGAGATATTAAGTGGGCCGTTCCAGTCTTCTATCACTACATTTATGACTTGTATTTGCTCAGTTTGATATTCATTGGTTACGTGGTATTTGATATTATTTTTAATGATAATTGCCGACCCCCCGTGAGCAGTACCGTCGGGATGCATAGTGTGATAAACGGTATATCTGTTGAGATTAATATAACTCTTCTTAGTGTAGTGAGTCTCCGAAATGAGCATTACATCAATATTTTGGATTTTTAAAAAAGTTTCTAATTCGTTTTTGTGTTTGGATAAGCCGTTGGCATTCCAGATTGCTAGCTGTAAGCTCAACATTGTGTCATCTTAGAGACTATTGTAGTAAGTAGATTTAGCATAGTACTTATTTGTTCCATGAGACCTTTCATCATGGATTTCAGTTCTTGAATATCGCTGATTGCTGAATTTGTTGCTGGTGATAATTATTCAACTTAGAGGTTGTTGCGTGATGTTCTTGTATCCTTTGATTGGTTGTTGCCTGTGCGTAGGTAAGACCAGGGCGAATAGGCTCGGATGACCTTGGTTGTGCTGTCGGCCTCGGGGCTTGTGTCTGGTTCTCCGTAGCATTTTGGTTCTGGTTCATTACTGTTGATTTATTTCTCAGAGTCGGATATTGTGCTTTACGCAATTGTTTGAATATTGTGCAGCCCTTATAGTTAGCAGGGTGATTCCCTTCACACAGTACGCATTTGACTTGATCTGACCTTTCTTTGCGCAAGCAGCCTGATGTTCTGTGACAACACTTAACACATCGCGGTGGACGAGAACAAAAGTTTTTCGTATGGCCGTATCGTTGGCAGTTAGTGCATTGCGGTATTTCGCGGGTATAATGTGGTGCTTCAAACTTAATTTTCATGTTAAGTAAATATTCAATCGTGTATATACTTTTATTATTGTCTGCTGGTTCCAGCTCTATAGCGAACAAGGATAGGGGCTTTTTTGTCATTTTCTGTTGCATATTTACGATATTTCGTATTTTATGTCCATGATTTTCTATTTCCTCCTTTATGCTGTCTATTTCTGTAGAGTGATGCATATGACATAAAACCTTTGAAAGGTTTTTCTTGTTTTTTTTGGTAAGTATGGTATTCTGTATTTTTTTCCTTTAATGATGCAATTATTATGTCATAAACTTCGATACTCTTCGCTTGGACCTTAACTTGTTCTTGGCTTTGGACTTTAGTATAGTAATTGTCTTTAGCAATTGTGTTGAGCAGATCTATTAATGGAATAATGTTACCAACTCCCGAAATGAATATAGGTGGGGGTTTAACTGGTTTGTCAGTATTTACTATTTCTTGAGATTCCTGGCTTTCCAAGGTTTCAAAACTGTTTGTTGTGGTCACTGGTGTACCTAGCCAATAGTCAACAATCTTTGTTTGTTTTGAATTACGGCTTATGTCCTTGCTATTTTCCGGGCTGGATCTTGGACGTTTTTTATTTCCTGCAATTTGCCATTCGCCTTCAGGTATTGCGTTATTATTATGCGGTAGTGGCGTCGTCGAATGACCAGACGTCTGACTCAGCGAATCAAATTGGCCGGAATGCTGCATTGCTACAGTTTTCTTGCTGCTAGCCGTCACGGCCACGGATTCCTTACACCAAAACAATATGCTATAACTCGCGTTTTAACTATGTTTACACTCGGTGTAATTAATATCGCGTGACAAATCGAAGAGTTGATCACGATATTGCTGTTTATTTGTGAGCGCGTTATACTACGTCCGTACCGTACGACGGTTCGAGCGAGACTATCTATATTATATGAACTAGATTTTTTGATTATTTGTAAAATATTTACCAATTACAATGACAGGAACGCGGAGGCGGAATATTATTTTCCGGTTCGTGTTCTTCCTAGAAAAAAATAAAATATTTTGATAATCGAGATTTCCATAAACGTTTAGTTAATATTTATTTCCCCAAAATTTATTCGCTGCTACTCCCTTCTCCTCTTCTCTCACGGGGCGACGTCGCCTTAAACTAAGTCCTACTGGACGCCCCCTCCGATGCGGTATCGCATGTCCTATAATACAGTTCGGTTCTATGAAATAAATGTTATAATTTAATTATAAAGTAAATTTTTAATGCTAATATATATATTCGATTTTATTTTAAAAATTATTATTGCTTTTAGTCCAGTGCGTCGCTTGAAGTCAGTTGTGTGACCCTCCGCGTTATCCTCCTCAAGACCGAAACACTCGCGTATTTCTAGATGACGAGCGATTATATTTTTCAGTCTCTCGTCACCACCGCAAAGTCCCAGTTTGTGCATAATGCACACTAATGTGCTGGAGCATTCACCTATGAAATTTTCGAAAATTGAATAATTTTTTTCGCTATTATTTGACAACTTTGCCAGATAATCGGCAGCAACTAATTTTTGTATTCAAATTGCTAGCAACGAAAAATTTGGTGAATAACTCGCGAAGTTCCATTTTTTAAATATGAAATTAAAAACGATTCACAAATAATCAGCGTAAAATCAATCCATTTCAAAGTCTGAACGCGGGACTTTAGCTCAGTATGTGCTATTTATGCTCGTAGCGATATTCATAAAATTCCTCCCCGAAAATAATCGGTAAAAGTTTCTAGTCCCTTCATTGGCTGTTAGATTTTAACAATTTCGGTAATTGATCGCTTCCTTTATTAGAAGTGATTTTCTCGTAAAATTTAGAGAAGTAGGAGACGACAAAAACTTCCTTTTATGTTCAAATATACCTGATCTAGTTCCGTTTCTCTCCTATAAAAATTATCTCAAAAAGCATCGTTCCCTTCGTATTTATTCTAATAAAACCTTTCTCGTTTTCATTATTATCCAGAAAAGTTTTTGTCACACTATAAAATTTTTATTGTTACGGTGAATTTCACGTTTTAAATTTTTCCTTCTATTCTTTTGTATTTTCTTACTTGAAAGGATTCTCACGCAATATTGATCTACGACTTATAAACAATAAAGCTTCAACAAAAGAAAAAATACATATAATATTTTAATAGAAATTTCTATATCTCGCTTGATCAACAATATCACTTGGTTTTTGTTAGTTTTCCCTTCTTCAGGATTTGCTTCATTATGAGGAAAAAATCATGGCGAATATACCTTTACTTAAACTTTACTTAAACTTTACTTATACTTCAACTTTTCTCACGTTTATCAATATAACTAATATTTAATTTTTGTATTCTATAAATTTCTGTATACTACACGTTATTTTTTCCCTTAGGAGTGCGTACACACAAAAGTGTAGAAAAAAGGAAGATGAAAAAACTTTCCTGCATTATTTCATTACCCAATTCAATTTAACATTTTTTTTGTCGTACTTCTGTCTTTTTAAACATTAATAAATTTTCTAAAAAAAGCAATAAACCCAATCGTAAATATACTTTAAATTTTTAATCGAAGACGCTTCATAAATTTCTTCTTGTTTAAAAAAAAAACTCGATTATTGATGTACTATTTTTTATTCATTAGAAACTACCTCCAAGCTAAACCAATTCTTTTGTCCTTATGGTTTATTGCGAAAAAATTTTCTCTTTTCGGCTGGTCAAATTCTTTCCATAATCATTTTATAAAAAAAGCAGGAGAGGAATCGAACGTTCCTGTTCGTTCTCGTTTTATCTCACTTCTCTCCCCTCCTGACTTCTGTAGTATATAGATTATTTTAAATTTTTAAGAAAAATTTAAAGAAAGTTTATGTTTTTTCATTTTTTTCATCTGCGCGCGTAGAATAATTTTATTACCTAGCGTTGGAGAGGGAGGCAATGTCGACGGTACAATAGAAAATCCGTTTCATTCGAGTCTCGTCGTCCGCAGCTTCAGCTTCGTGAGCAAACAAGTACTGCTTCTTGTGTTTTTGATTGCTATCTTGGTTCACTTGAATTTGGTATTACTGTGGTGTAAGAACAATGGCCAGTCCAAAAAATACTACTAATTCGGACATGGGAATGTACGCCATCCCTGATTCTTTCAAGATACGCAACGACGATAACGAGAGAAGAAACGATCGATTTCATATGTTGTTAATAACAATGTATGGTATATATCTTAAAAATTTTCATACGAAGATTCATGTAGGATTGTAAAAAACGAATGAAGGAATCTTCAAATTTTTTGTAAAATTGAGTGGACACAACGCGGACGGAATTTATTTCGACTGCTGGCAACAGTTTCAAGATCATATGGGACTCATAAACGAGTTTAAGCAGCGATAACAGAAATTTTGTTATAAAAAATAAGACCATCAGCTTTACCATATCTTACGGAGCAAAATCAATAATGCTAGCGTATAAAGAAGAAGAGGAAAATTCCAACGGAAATCTTCGAAAAGAAGAGGACACGCACGATTCAACTCCACCGACAAAGAAATGAAAAACTTACGCAGTGGTAATACAGAAAACTACCTTTCTCGAACATCAAACCATTGTAAAGTGCGTCGATGCGCGTTTAAAACAATTAGAATTTTTATCTGATAACAAGTGTGATTATCAAGTGTGCGCTATATTTAATCTAAGAAATTGAATTGAAACTACCTGCAAGTTTTATTAATTAGGAAATTATAAAATTAACGTTGCGAGGTAACTATGAAGATATAGAGTATCATATATGTACACAAATTAACGACTTAACTTTTTTTGATATGTCTTTCAATATAATATTTTTGGAATTAACTTCATTAAGATATAACGGAATTTTTCATATAATTCTCTCGAAGCGAGAATCTTTCGCTTAATTTTTCTAAAAACTTTTTCAGTTTATTCTCATGCAAACTATGTATTTCTTCTTCTTTGAAAAAAAGGATTTATATCAATAAATACATTTTCGTATAACATAAACCCTCGTTTCTTAATCACTCGTACTCTCCAATAACCAACTTTTTTTCTGCATATTTCTGTTATATGTATAACACAGACTTTTAAATAAAGTACAAGAAGTACAATACACATTCTTAAAATCCTTGTCATACATCATAAAAATTATACTTACTCGAACAAGTGAGTCATCACACCGGAGACGACGCGTCGCGTCAGTTGAATATGTTTGTTCCTGTTTTACCTCCCTCATTCTTTCTAACAAAAGTAAGACTCCCCTAGACAAATTTTTGTATAAGATCTCATCTCTCATAAATAAAAAAACATTCACAAAACGCCAACACATCGGAAACATTGTGTCGCGCCAACAAAAAAAAATGATCGTCATAAAATCTGTTATTCATGCTCGGTGTTCGTATTTTGCCACCACAACAAAAAATGTTACAGTCCCAATCTCCACTCATCATTTTTTCGGATTTTACCCTTCATTTTGTCAGAGGTCCTCTATCACCTCCTTTTCCAATCACTTCGTGAGTAGGTACGGTGCGAACCAATTAGATTTTTGTCAAGTATAGGGCGAACCAATCAGAACGCACCAATTAATTACTCCCACTTTTCACTCCTCGATCAATCAGAGTGCGCTCTTTTTCCAAACAGACCCGTCTAGGCCCACAGCGCCGGAGGGAGGTTGCTTTAACGCCCCATAGCTACCCATATATTACTCACGTTAATTTATGTTGCATGCCATTTTTAAATAAAAATAATTTAGATGAAACGAAATGACGAAATCGCTTTAAAACACTTGTAAAAATCGATGAAAACTATCCTTCCCTCCCTCGACAGTCAGTAAATGGTAGTAAAAAGCACGTAAAGTAAGTCTATATTATAGAAATACATGTCCGACAGCTGTTGAAACAAGTAAAATATACGCTTTTACATGTAAAATTCCCAGATAACTTTAGTTTTCATCGGTAATTACGACTTTGATACGAGACAAGTCATATTTTTACAATTAAGCAAATAATAATGAAATGGCATGTAATATAAATTTCGTCGTTAAAACGTCACTCTCCACGCCTATAAGTACGGCGTTTATCGTGGTACAGAGCTGTAACATACATACAAGCACGACCATGTCCATGTGCTCGCTTGCGGCGCGCCGAGAGTGAATGAGATAGCGAGCTCCTTCTCACTAATTTTTATTTCAAGCGTGATATCTTAAGATTGTACTTAAGACGATCTTAAATAGATCTAAGAAAGATCTGACTATGAATATCGATCTATGGAATACCTATATATTTAATGTCTTAATTTCCGTGGATGCGCAGTAGTCTCTCTTACAAAAGTTGCAGCAATAATGCTGCTATTACAGCGTTATTGCAGCGACATTGCTGCAAATTCTGTGCTGTATGGGCTAAAAGTAATGGGGAATGAATAGCCAATCATGAGGGACCGAAAATGCTTTCTCGGCAATCTCGGCCGCTCGGCGGCCCTGGGCATTAATAAGGGGCAGGGGAAGAGGCATTCTAAATAACATATAAGTTTTAATAAATTGTAGTAATAGTATACCCCTCCTATTAATCCAGAATAGTTAATTATGTTAAAATAGAACAGTTTACGAGATATTTAATTGTTTACGATTTTTCATGCGCGTTATACACAGTGCGATAAATATGTTCCCGGACACGAACCATATCTCAGCAACCGATGGCGACATCTGTGCGTTCAAACATGCATTTTAAAGGTTGAACATTTTGCTATCATCTGTCAAAGTTTCATTCATTTTGACATATAACGAAGATATGATAGTTCATGTTAAACAAGATTTTGGTCGAGGTAGAAATTTTAATATGGAACAAAGAGTTTTAAAGCGATTGATCGAAGTTTTAAAGCGATTGATGGGCAGAATTCATCGTATTCGCCCCGAATATCATGATCCAGAAGATTGGTCTTTGTTGCATGATAATGCACCGAGTCACACTTCATTGATTGTCCGTCAATGTTTGGCTCGAAATCGTGTCTCTGTGTTAAACCATCCACCGTATTCACCTGATTTGGCCCCCTGCGACTTCTCATTATTCCCAAAATTGAAATTGAAATTGAAAGGACGCTTTTTTGATGACATTCCGACCATCCAATCAGCTTCTACACAGGCACTAGAGGCAATTCCGCAAACTGAGCTAGAACATGCATTTGAATCACTATTGAATCGCTGTAACAAGTGTATTGAAGCCAGAGGAGAATATTTTGAATAATAAAACCAAAAAATGCATATTGTTGTTTCAATTATGATTTTCAGGCCCTGTCCGGGAACATATTTGTCGCACTGTGTATAGTATACCCCTCCTTCATAAACTCGAGTAGCAAGAATAGTTCAGTAAAAGTATAATTTTGCCGGAAAAAATTATAAACCAGTATTTCTTTTTACGAAAATCTCGAAAGGCGATCAGAAAAGAAATGCGTATGTTTGACACTCGAGACTTGTGAAGAAAATATGCGAAAAAAAATTGAATAGTTGCAAAAAGCACGTTTTTTATAAAACGAACATTATAAAACGAAAGATATTTATTGTATGAAAAAAAATTGATATAAAAAATGTAGGTATTCGAAATACCTAATGAGACGTGGAACATTAAAATCGATCTATTAGTTCAATAGAAAAAAAAAATAAAAAACACTGGAAAAGGCCTTTTTTCACTCGTTCTCTGTTCATTGAGATTTAAATGCAAAGCTTTGAAATTCTCATAAAATTTAGCCCGTAATGACGAACAAATCTAGCTCTGAATAAGTCTGAAATGTTCATTAATTTTTTTTGGAAAAAGCTATTATATTTGCTCATCAAAAACCAATCTGCGGAAAATTTAATTTCTTCATCTTTCAGCAGTCGCACAGCAATTTATAGGGGTGATTTTTCTTCTTTAAGAGTTTATCATTATTACGTACACTTAAGTATAATAAAACGATTTTTTGCAGTTAAACTATTATTATTATTATTAGTTTTATTGAGTGCACTGTTAACAAAATATATTAGATAGAATACAATATTATTTTGTATCATGTATCAGTTATACTACAATAGGCTGAGCGACAACTGAGCAGCTGATTTGAAGCCATACCTGTATATTAGAATAAGTGAATTATAAAAATTAAAATCAAAACAATTAATTACAATTACATAAATACGCAAATTATTTTAAGAACACTGAAGTAAAAAGAAACATTATAACAATTAATTAAAACAATTAATATTACAATTACATAAATACGCAAATTATTTTAAGAACACTGAAGTAAAAAGAAACATTATAACAATTAATTAAAACAATTAATATTACAATTACATAAATACGCAAATTACTGTAAGAACACTGAAGTAGAAAGAAATATTATAACATAACATCCACTGCTTATAGAGAACAATAAGAAGAATTGTACAGAACAATTGATCTGACATTAAAATTTTGACGCAATGTTTCGAGTAATTTCAAAACGGAATACAGGAAGCCACGGTAGAAAGCGTAAAGCAGATGGTATATTATTATAAAATTTCACTGCAGTATAGAAAAAGGCGCTCTGAAATTTAGATTTGTGATAAGTAGGACATGAAAATATTGCTAAGGAGTACCAGGCAGAACACCTAAATCAGAATCAACATTAAAACGGATTAGCTCACGAAGACATCTAGGAGTATTGGTGTGAAGAACATTATAAATCAAGCAACATAAATGAACTGTGAAACGTTGGAAAATATTCAGCCAACCAGGGCGCTGAAAAAGCAAGGAGTAATACGATCGTACTTTCTAACACCATAGGAAAAACAAAGACAGGAATTTTGGATTAATTGTATTCTATGAAGATTATTATAATACGACTTTAAAAAGTATCTTTTTTCGTATAAAAAAATGGAATAATTTCGTTAATATGCATCATATCAAATAGCCGTCTGAAGCATTCGACATTTAATATTTTTCTACGAATTTAAAAAAAAAGATTACCCTCTGATTATTAGATGCCGAAATGCCATTTTTTTTTTCAAATAATCACTGTGGCTCTAATTTTTAAGATTAAGAGTTCCGTCTGGCACCAATTTGTTAAGGAAGAATTAAATTTGCTATTAAAAAATTCTCGAATTTTTTGCTGTCGAAAAAGTTCGTTTAACACCATTGGAAAGTTAAAGAACGCGAGCTAGGCAGTGCGCCGGGCGAAATGAGAGAAGCCAGCGCGCAGTCAAGTGAGGAAAATTGGGCCGCTCGGCGATTCGCACGTATGTGATTTCGTAAATTTGCTAAATTTACATTTTTTCAGCAATAAATAGTAGAAACATGATTTTTTTTAAATCTGGGATAGTTTGACGAGATATAAACAAATAGCTTAACCAAATGTTTTGCAAAGTAATTGTAACCATGAAATTTTTAGTTTTTTGTTTAGTGAATTTTTATTTTTCCGATTTATTATTAAAAAATCATTGTTTGAGTATGGAGTGCATGTCTGATTAACAAATTTAAGTCACATTAGCTTTTTTTATTTAACATGCTGTAAAAAAGAGTGTCCAATTGAATGTATGGAATTATCAGTACAAAATTGTTTTTGTGAATTTAATGCAGATGCAAATATGATATATGTAAACAAATAATTGATAAGTAATTTGCTAAATGTTAGTGTAACTATTGAATATAGTTGCAAAATATATTTTTTGTGTAACACTAATTTACTTTTATATTTGCGAAAGTTAATGTTATATCTTCAACAGTTATGTTAACATTTTACGAGAATTTCAAAGCTTTGCATTTATATCTCAATGAATAGAAAACGAGTGAAAAAAGGCCTTTATCGGTGTTTTTTATTTTTTTTTCACAGAACTAATAGATCGATTTTAATGTTCCATCTCATTTTATAGATATTTCGAATACCTACATTTTTTGTATCAAACTTTTTTCCATACAATCAATATCTTTCGTTTCATAAATGAAAAACGTGCTTTTCACAATTATTCGATTTTTTTCGCATATTTTCTTCACAAGTCTCGAATCTTAAACATACGCATTTCTTTTCTGATAGCCTTTCGAGACTTTCGTGAAAAAAAATACTGGTTTATAATTTTTTTCCGGCAAAATTCTACTTCTACTGAACTATTCTTGCTACTCGTGTTTATGAAGGAGAGATATATACTGTATAACGCGCATGAAAAATCGTAAACAATTAAATATCTCGTAAACTTTGCGTTTTAACATGATTTATACTATTCTGGATTAATGGGAGGGATACACTATTATTACAATTTATTAAAATTTATATGTTATTTAGAATGCCCTCCGCCCCTTATTGATGCCTAGGGCCGCTGAGCGGCCGAGATTGCCGAGAAAGCATTTTCAGTCGCTCAAAACAAGTGACTAGTGTGAGAAGGAGCTCTATTTCGTTCACTTTCGGCGCGCCGCAGGCGAGCACACGGACATAGGCTCGTGCTTAAGTGTGCAGCTACCGGTTTCGCCAGACCGCCGTCTGATTCTGTGTCGCGAACACAGTTTTTGATTGAGTAATCAGGAGCCTTAAGTCCGATAAAATTTCGGCACTCAGTTCAAAATAACTTCAAATGATATATATGTATGTACGGCGTGTATTGTTTCAACATATTGGTCAGTATATTAATTTTTATAAATGTAAAGCCTACTAGAAGAGGCATTACATTTATAAAATGTAATCAATCAAGATCAATTTTATAAATGCAATCAATTGATTAATTTTATTGATTAATTTATTATAAAATAACCTGACATACTGATTAATATGTTGATGTAATACGCTGTTCATAACGGTAGTGTTACTGAGCTTGCCTCTGCGCCGAAATACGATGTCTCATAAGCATGTCCCGTACGTTTTTGCTAACCGTTTTGTGTAGATAGAGAGGACTAAATTGAGTCGAAAAGTCCTCTACCATTTTGCAATTTTCGCAATAGTTAACAAAATATTAATTATTAAAAATTGCCGAATATTAGCAATATTCGGCAATTTTTGCCGAAATTATTCAAAGTATTGAATAATTTTGTATTCAAATACTTTATAGAAAAACTGCAACAGACAAAAATCATTTATTTTTTTCTCATAGAACTCTAAGAATTTTTTCAGAATTTTTTAGTACTGTATTTTCTTATTTTTACCAATATGAAAATATACGATATTAAAAAATTCTGAAAAAATTCTGAAGAAATTCTCAGAACTTTACGAGAACATAATAAATAATTTTTGTCTCTCGCTATTTTTCTATAAAGTTAATAGTATTCGAGTAAAAAATTGGAAACCAATATTCAGCAATTTTTAGTAATTAATGTCTCGTCAATCATTGCAAAAATTGCAAAATAGTAGAGGACTTTTCAGTTTAATCCGCTTTATCGATACAAAAGCAGTTGGCAAAAACTTACAGAACACCCTGTATATATAATTCACATTGAATTGAGTATCGAAGATTCAGCTTCGACCGTTAGAGGCCTTTAATTCCTATTTCTTATTGTTTCTCATATGGTCTAATAAGATTCTTACTGATTTTCTTTTCTGTTTGGACAAATTCCTTCCTCCAGTCTTTTATAACATAATAGGAGGGACATCGTAAAACGTAACCTATTCGTTCTTATATGTTCTTGTTTTACTTCTTCCTTCCAGTTTTCTTTTTCCAAAATTTAAATTAGAAATTTAAACTAGAAAAAATCTAGGTCTTTTTCCTTTTTTTCTTCTGCGCGCGCAATATAATTTTTATTATGTAATATCTTGGAGAGGGAAGTGATGTCGATACCATCACGAATCTGTTTTATTCGAGTTTCGTTGTCCATAGCACCAGTTTCGTAAGCAAACAAGTACTGTGCTTCTAGATTTTTGGCCACCATTTGGACTACTTATGTTGTTTGGTATTATTGGGAGTGTGAATAAGTTCTCGCCGTTTCACCATCCGATGGCGATATAAAAAGTTTGTGTGTATAATTAAAGATGATGAATCTCCTCTATATTGCCTCTATATTGAAGTTCTATAAACTATGTTAAGAATCAGTGCATGTCTTTCCTTTAACCTATAAAGAACATTTTCTTTTCGTCCCATAAAATATGTCAAATTTCGTGCCAAATAAATCGTTTTTGCGGGGAATTTTACTGCACTATTTTATTCAAAAGAAATCTGCAGCTGAAGCGCACAGAATTCTTGTAGAAACCTATGGTGAACATGCTTTGTCGGAAAGAACAGAGATTGGTTTAACCGATTTAAAAATTGTGATTTTAATCTTCAAGATAGAGAACGCAGTGGTGCATCAAAAAAGTTTGAAGACGAAGAACTGGAAACATTACTTGATGAAGATCCATGTCAGACGCAATCCGACATTGCACAATTATTAGGAGTTGATCGAACAACAGTTTCAAAACGTCTGTCAGCATTAGGAATGATACACAAGGAAGGATCTTGGGTACCGTACGAACTGAAGCCGAGAGACATCGAACGGCGTATTGTCATGTGTGAACTGCTGCTTCAACGACAAAAAAGGAAAGATTTTTTACATCGTATTATCACTGGTGATGAAAAGTGGATATACTACAGTAATCCCATGCGTAAAAAATCGTGGGTTAAGCCGGGCGAAGTAGCATCAACGCCAAAGCGGAATATACACGGTTCCAAGCTCATGCTCTGCATTTGGTGGGATCAGCTGGGGGTAGTGTACTACGAGCTGCTCCAACCCAACCAAACCATCACAGGAAATCTCTATCGACGACAATTGATGCGTTTGAGCCGAGCATTAAAAGAAAAACGGCCGCAATATGAGCAAAGACACGGTAAGATTGTTTTGCTCCATGATAACGCTCGGCCACATGTCGCAGCACCGGTCAAAACATACCTTGAAACGCTGAAGTGGGAAGTTCTACCCCACCCGCCGTATTCACCAGACATTGCGCCTTCTGACTACCATCTATTTCGATCTATGACGCATGGCCTGTCTGAGCAGCAGTTCACATCATACGAAAATACCAAAAATTGGATCGATTCGTGGATAGCCGCAAAAGAAGTGTCGTTTTTTCGACGTGGAAAAAAATACTGCCATAAAGATGGGAAAAAGTTGTCTTCAGCGATGGGCAATACTTTAATTGACTTGTTTTTTCATTATGTTTTTTAATAAAAGATTTATTTTCACAAAAAAAACGGCGAGAACTTATTCACACTCCCAATATAATGGAGTAAGAACACATGACCAGCTCAAAAGATGTTAATTTAGACAGGCGAATGTATTGTATCCTTGATTTTTTTCAAGCAACTACGACGAAAGAAATATTTGATTTCATTTAAGACAACGTGGGGCTAATGAATGAGTTTAAACTGCGATAACAGAGTAAAATTAAATTCTATTGCTGTGAAAAATATTTCCATCAACTTTACCGTATATATACCACATCTTATGGTGCGAAATCAATATTATTGGCGTATAAAGATGAAGAGAAACTTCGCTCTACGGAAAATACCAGCGAAAATCTTCGAACAGAAGAGAACCTGTCCGATTCAATATCATCAGAGAAAAAACGAAGAACCTATGTGATAGAAATTATAATGCAGAAAATTATCTTCCACGGACTGTAAAATATTGTAAAATGCGTCTATGCGCATTTAAAACAATTGGAATCTTTATTTGATAATGTTAATAAGTTTGCGCAATATTTAATTCGAGAAATAAAAACTGAAACTGCCTGCAAGTTATATTAAGAAATTAATCAAGAAATAATTAATCAAGAAATTATAAAATTAATGCTGCGAGGTAATTACGAAGCTAAATGAGCGTAATGTACGTTGACAAATTATCGACTTAATTTTTCTTGATATGTATTTTAATATATTAAATATTTTTTGGAATTAATTTCATTATGATATAATGAATTTTTTAAATATAATTCTCTCGAACTGCGAATCTTTTGCATAATTGTTCTAAAAACTTTTTTAGTTTCGAAAATTTTTAGAAAAATAAACTATGTATTTTTCTTATGAAGAAGAATTTATCAATAAGTACATTTTTTGTACATAATCTCTTTTTGTAACATAATCTCTTGCTTGTTTCTTAATTACTTATTCTCTTCCAACAGCTGGCTTTTTCTTTATATTTATTTTGGACTAAAGAATATACATTTTTTTTGTAATAAAAATTATCACCAACCTAAAGTACAGAAAGAATTTATTCTCTGAAGCGAGTAAACCAACTCATCTATTACAACGAGGTGCGAACTTATTTTATTCCTGTTTTATCTCTTCTCTTTCCAGATAAAAATCGGATACGCAGTCTTAAATAAGAGAAAAGATAAATAATAAGAAAAATTTTCTCTTTGATACATTTAACTCGGCACTTCGGAGACAAAAGAAGGCGAAAAAAGGGGCAGAGACGGATCATAAAATTTATCTAGTCTATGTCCATTGTCTATATCTTTCTCCTCCTTGCGACGAAAAATGTCTCGGTTTTATCATATATTAAACAAGGACAAAATGCTTACGAATTTTTGAGCACTAAATAGAATGCACTCATTATAAGAATTCTCTCGCTGCTTCTCTTGTATTCTTTTCTCCTATTTCCCTTGATTTTCCCACTCATTATTTTGTTGAACTTACACTCTCCACATTATCAACTCTCTCTCCTCGCCGACATTCTCTCTCTTCCTCGCCAATCATTGCGCGAATTAATATAGAACGAACTAATTAATGCGTGGAGCGATCCAATAAAAATGAGGAATTTACTCTTCACTACTTACCTTTTACTATTGAAAGAAAAAGAGAAGAAGGTGAAAAAGGAAGAGGATAAAGAGTTGATTGAGTTTAGGAAAGAAATGAAATTAGGAAGGAAGTAAAGAAAATAAAAGGAAAGATAGGGGAAGATGATTAGAGAGAGAGGATAAAGGAAAAAATAAAAGGAAAATTAAATAAAATGGAGGAAAAAATGTAGGAAATAGAATAAAAGATACAAGTAAAGAAGCGAAAAGATAGTACTGGTAAACATTGAAAACACTGAAAACGATTAAGAAGAAAGAAAGAGGAAAGAGAATAGATATTTAAAACCAAGATAAATGGAGGAGACAAGAAAAGTAAGGAAACTAAAGAAAGTTGTAGAGGAGAAGGAAAAAAGGAGAGGAAGATTAGAATTTGTTGATAAAGGGACTGGAAAAGAATGTAAGAGAAGCAGTGAGAGAATTCTTATAATGGATGCGTTCCATTTACCGCTCACAAAACTTGCAAGCATTATTTGTCCTTATTTAATATATAATATCATAAATAACAAGGATAAAATAATTTCATGAGCGTTGCAAGCGTTCAGTGAAACGCACCCAAAGAAACGTTCCCAAGTATATCTCATAATAATGTCAAATGTTATACATTTATTACTTGGGTAATCACAAAATAAAATTTATCATTTATAAGCTATAAAATTTACCATTTATGAGTCCTTTGCTATAATATAAGCCAAAAATCAAGTTTGTCTGAATTTTATTGATCATATTATCTTTTCAATTATTACTCGTTGCGGCTTATGCTGGCGCTAAGTAAACGTGTATTCTTCTTAGGGTCTGTTTTACACATGATGTATTTTATTTAAAGATTATATGTTTCGCGGGTTTCCTCCGTGTCCAGATCCATTCTTGGAATGCCAACGTTTCGTGAACCTTGCAGTCCACTTCATCAGGGCGAGGAGTCACTCTGATCAGTGCCTCGCTCTGATAAAGTGGACTACAAGGTTCACGAAACGTTGTCATTCCAAGAATGGATCTGGAGGAAACCTGCGAAACGTATAATCTTTAGAAAGCACCCATGGAAGCCTCAAGAAGATGTATTTTATTCTTTTTTTTTATATTCGATGAACAAGTATAAAATGATACATCATGCGCATTATATGTGAAATGAAACGCATTCTTATTTTATGTTAACGGCTAGATTCTTTAGCAGTGGATATCAAGTGATAATTAGTTTAGTAGAATAAAATCCAATATATTTTTGTATTATTGTACAAATTCTTGTCTCTGCTACTACTATTCTAAAATCGATTTACGCTATAATGGACTAACAGAGAAACTAACAGAGAAACACATAGCTCTCGTGTGGAAAGAGGCAATTCGTGTAACAACAAACTTGAAACCAGAAAATTCTCCAAGGTAAGTGAACTCAAGTGGATTCGCAAGATCGTATGAGCAGTAAGAAAGAATAAGCAAAGCGTTTATTAAAAAGTATCCCCCCTTAAAAAGCATCGGCTTTTAACGTAATAGAATATGGCCTATATTCAGAATGCGCTTACAATGATGTAGCGCGCTAACATTACTATACTTTACATCACGCATATCACAGGATTTCAGAAATAAAAGCATGTCCTGAAAACAGGCCTAAGTGTACAGTTTAGGGATCTGCAAATCATTGATATTTAGGAGCGGTATTCATAGTTAAATCTTATAATCAAGACCGCCTTAAATCTTAAGACCGCCAGTCTTAAGAAGTCACGAACCAATCAGAAGACTGTTTTAGCATCTTAAGACTGTACTTAAGACAGTCTTGAAATAAAAACGGACTATGAATATCGCCTTAGAAAATATTGAAGTTTACTCATTACTTTTCCAACGTATTGCCATCGATGTTGCAAGCTATTTTGATGTTTCCTCGATGTCTTGTTTTCGATGGCTGTGTTGAATTTGTTCCAAAATTTACTGACAGAGACGCGAGAGTGTCAATACTGCTAGAGTCACTATAATAAGAGTCGAGACATGAGCGATTCGCCCTCGGGATTGGTCAGCGCCATGTTTGGGCGATGTGTTAGTGAAATTGTGAGTTTGTATACCGTGCACGTGTTAGTGAAAACTTGAGTTTGTGTAACGTACTCTGTACATGTGAGTTTTGTAAACGACATCCCAGCAATGGCGTCCTTCTGGTCTTATGTCTCGATTTTTATTGTAGTGACTCTAAAGGGTCCTCTCTACATAGACAATCGTGGAGTTTTAAGTCGTAGGAAATTGACCAATTTTAATCCAGTATTCTCTTTATATTTGATTGTGATTGGTTGGTTTCCTACGAAGACTCCGCGATTGTCTATGACTTTTATGTAGAGAATCCTTAAGTACTAATAACGCCAGCGCTGAAAACTAACATGAAAATGGGACTAAGACGATGATGCTCTATATGCCATACTGCCATTTAGCCATTATGTTCCGCTTTGTGATTTATACAAATTGCTATTGTATATAATAGATACTGTCTACATCCCTGCACAAAAGGATTTCTGTAACGATGCACGAACATAACATTGAAATATTGAAACTATCAGCAGTTACGTTGCATAATATTTCTGAGAAGTGTTCGCAAGGTTGCAGCAATGTGAAAATGTCCGCTTCGATTCGTAAAAAACATTTCTGAAACATTACGGAAATGTTTGTAAAATCTTTTAGTAATATTGGTGCAATGTCCTCTTTAGTTTCATTTACAACATTGCAGAAATATAAAAAATGTATATGTATACGGAGAGGGTTAGACAAATACCATTAAAGTATTTAAAATACAAAATACTGTCAATTTTAATTAGTATTATGAATTACATGTCTTTTGAATTAGTATCAGTAGTTTGAATTACAAAATACAACATATTTTCAACCTTGCAATTTGAAATTCAAATTATCTAAAGACTGAAAGTAATTTGTACTTTATAATTCAAATTAATTAGTTATACTTTACGTTACTTTATAATTCCACTAATTAGTATAATTGACAATATTTTGAACTTCATATTTTAAATATTTTAATGTGTTTTGCCCAGTCCCATATGCGCACGGGAAAAAAAATTATTAGGAAAAAAACAAATATTTTATTAAATCGTAATATTATTTTTATGTTATTAAGTCATAATAGATTTATTTGTATAATATATTATTAAATTACAGTACTCTCCACGCATAGTTATCTTCGAAAAAAGATATTGTTTCAAAACGGTGAAATAAAAAGTCTTGAAAATGAAGAGAAATCTTTGAAGCTCATTACATTTGCTTTACCTTTAGCTATATATATAGGCCATTTAAATCGATCATTTGAATGATCGATTGATCTCACTTATTTCCGATGATATACAAAATTTTTTTTAATGAAAGTGGAAGTTTCGAGGACATATTTTGATCACGTTGTTTCTTTTTTAGATGGAGGCATAAAAAAAATATGAAGATTACTTTCACTTTTCAAAATGAAATTGTATGATTTTTTTTACATAATATGATATATTTCTTTAATTATTCTGCATATAAAAGTATTAAGGTAGTAATATCAAAAAATTAATAGTTGACGAGATATTTTACATTTTATTTTGGCACATATTGACATATTGGCACATATTAAATAACTCGTAAACTACTATATTAACTTTTCGATAATTGTACCTTAATACTTTCATGAACAGAATAATGAGATGAATCAGTAGTTGGAAAGAAAACAATTGTTTATTCAAAAATTATCCATTTTGCATATATATATTTTTAAAGCAATTATGTGTTTTCTTTACACTAATTGATTCATCTCATTATTCTATTCATAAAAGTATTAAGATACGATTATCAAAAAGTTAATAGTTTAATAATGAGTTATTTAACATTTTATGTCAATATGTGTCAGAATTAAGTGTAAAATATCTTAATATTCTTGAGGTTTTCACAGGTGTTTTCTACATAAATATTATGCGTTTTGCAGGTTTCCTCCGTGTCCAGATCCATTCTTGGAATGCCAACGTTTCGTGAATCTTGCACTTCATCAGGGCGAGGAGCAGCCTGATACTAAGCTGTTTCTCTGGGCCGTTTCTTTCCTTTTATATTACTTGTTGGAGTGATGAGGGGAAAGAAGAGAATTGTGGGGGGGGAATTGATCAGTCTTCAATAACTGGGAGAATGGTTTTCCATATTTTATTTATATTGTGTTTCATTATTTCTATTTAGATTGTTAGGGTGTTTTTATATCTCTATGGCTTCTTTATATTTTCTTGGAAAGTATGATATAGTGTTGGCTATTGTGGTCGTTTTGTCAAACAGTATTTGGTGTCCTGTTTCGATGTTGTGTTCTGATAATGTTGATTGACGTGTTTTAGCCTGTCATCACGTTGGTTTTCTTTTATCTGTAGGTTGACCATTCTCCCGATTTCTCCAATGTATACTTGCCCGCAAGAACAAGGTATTTTGTATACTCCTGCGGAGCTGAATGGAGGTCTTTGATCTTTAAGATTTTTTTAAGATTTGTCCTACCTTTTTGGATGATTTAAAGAAAAAGAGACCCTCAGAAAAACTCTCAAAAAATCAGAAGTTTGGTTCCATTATGTAGACACATTCGTGATATGGAGACACGGCAGAGTCAAACTCCGTAAATTCCTTATTTTCCTTAACAATCAACATCCAAATATCCACTTCACTATAGACATAGAGGAAAACGGAAAACTCCCCTTACTAGATGTTCTTGTTTCTAAGAAACCTGACGATACCTTAAGCCATCAAGTGTACAGAAAACACAGATAGATACTAACATGCCGAGTCGCACCATCATCCAGCACAAAAACAGTCTGCAATCAACTCACTTGTATATAGAGCTTTCTCTGACAAAGAACATCTACAGAACTCAACCTCTTAAAACTAGCCTTACAGAAAAACAGACACGACAAAAAAGACATAATCAAAACAATCAATAAACATGTAAACAAGACAATGGTCTCTGATTTACAATCAGACGAAAGGATCCTCCGTTCTCCCATATGTCAAAGAAACAACAGATCGGATTGGCAGGATATTAAACAAACACATCCGAACTATCTTTAAACCACCCAAAAAGATAGGACAAATCTTAAGAAATCCTATAGATCAAAGACTTCCACTCATCTCCGCAGGAGTATACAAAATACCTTGTTCTTGCGGGCAAGTATACATTGGAGAAAGCGGGAAAATTATCAACCTATGGATAAAAGAATACTAACATGATGTCAGGCTAAAACACGTCACGCAATCAGCATTATCAGAACATAACATTGAAACAGGACATCAAATACTGTTTGACAAAACGATCACAATAGCCATTACATCATATTTTCCAAGAAAGTATAGAGAAGCCATAGAGATACAAAAACACCCTAACAATCTAAATAAAGATAATAACTACAACATAAATAAAAAATGGAAAACCATTCTCCCGGTTATTGAAGACTGACCAATCCCCCCCCCTCTCTACTCTCAATTCTCTGCTTTCCCCCCACCATTCCAACAAGTAGCGTAATATAAAAGGAACGGCCCGGAGCAACAGCTCAGTATCAGGCTGCTCCTCGCTCTGATGAAGTGGACTGCACGAAACGTTGACATTCCAAGAATGGATCTGGACACGGAGGAAACTCACAACCTTTATGTAAAATATCTTGTCAACTATTGATTTTTTGATATCACTATCTTAATACTTTTATATGCAGAATAATGAGAGTCATCAGAAATCATATTGTGTAAAAAAAATCATACGATTCGATTTAAAAAAGTGTACGTAATCTTCATATCTTTTTGATGCCTCCACTTAGAAAAAAAACAGCATGACCAAAATACGTCCCTCTCGAAACCTTCTATTTTCATTTAAAATATTTTTTTATATCATCAAAAATAAGCGAAATATTTCAAATGATCGATTTAAGTGAACCACCCTGTATATTATATTAAAGCTTTATATAATGTGCCTTCCAACCAGCGACATAATGCAACACAGTGATCGTGTCAACTTTGTTTAATATTGACAAACAACAAGGATGTAATGATCCATTATGTCATTTGTGTCGCTTGTTGGAAGGTACACATAATAAATTAATAAAAGGTACATAATAAATTAATAAAATATATTTAAAAATGTAATCGTGAAAATAAAATTTTTGGGAGTTGTGTTTTTTTTCTCTCTCTAAGCACCTATTTACTAAAAGATTCAAAAAATATTCTTGTTGCGTGCGTGTGCGTACATATCTATGTTGCGTGCATGTGCGTGCGTGCATGCTTGTGTTCTTGCGAGCGTGTATGAATGAGCATGATCGATCGATCGGACAATTATCCAATTAATTATTCAATTAATATCCAATCCGACACGCACGCACGCACGCACGCACGCACGCAACATAGATAAGAATATTAATCTTTTAATAAATAGGTGCTTAGAGAGAGAAAACAACACCCTAAAAAATTCTTACAATTCTTTCTTACTGAAAAGACTGTACATTATAGAAACATTTTAGATATAAGGTTTTAATCAAGGGGTAATTGCAGAAATATTGCAATTATAATATTTCAAAGAAGATAGTCAGAAACATTACAAATATGATGATATACAATTGAGACAGGATAAGTCCCTGCACACAACTGAAACTTTCCGCACTATCAAGGATAATTTTGTCACCTTTATTTAGAAATCTTTTTTTTTATATCTCTGATGATTTTAAGTGAGTAATCCTTTTGATACAATTTTTATAAATTAAATCTTGCAATTAATGTAATGTATTTCTAATACTAATTATTATTGATTATCTTAAATGTTTACATGATTTAATAATAAAAATATTTTCTAATTAATTAGTTTTATCCTATAAGAGCAAAATATTCCTAGAATGTTATATAAATACTATTACAAATTTAAAACAATATTATAATATACGTATTTTGAGAATATTATGTATAATATTTTTTAATATTATACCGCTTGTAGGATAGTTACATTATAAATTAGAACTTAATTGCAAAAAAAGAAAAAAAATTAATGTTTAAGAAACATTAATGTTATACATCCGACAGTTTTCTATCATCGAAAGTATATTTTGAGATTAACCTTTATGTCAAATATCGACGTCATTTTTATCAATGCACATCCTTAATACCATAGTGGAAGTGTATTAGGTGCACTCGTTTTCGAGATGAATTTCGTACCGTTGCGCATAACCAGATGCGGCCATTTTAAACATTTGCATCGCGGTAACTTTGAAGTGACACAAAGTGACATTTCGCGAAAATGACTACGTGTAAAATAAAAACGTGCACAAATAGTTTTATAAAAAAAAGATGCAGAAATTTGCATTTTTTTCTAAATAATTATAAATTGTAAATTATATGAATTATTATAAATTATAAATTATTGTTTTTATAAATCATAATTTTTTTTATATTTATATATTATTTATTATAAATTACATAAATTAAATTATACAATTAAAATTATTAAAATTATTTAATTAATTTATATTATTAAAATTTTTTATTTAATTTATTAAATTTAATTATTCAAATTATTATCAAATACGATAAAGAAAGCCAAGATCGATAAAATTTTGGATGTTACAATTAATATATTATATATTCTTTTATTAAATCCATTTATTCTATATATAATTGCCGCTAACATTTGGTTTCAACATAATCATTCTAAAACGCTAATAATCTCTCCTAAATTAAAATTCTTAATATATTTGTATACCATGCAACGCGTTCTCTCTATACATCTCAGTTATTGCGAGGAATATTTTCGAAGCCTTGGTAGTCGAGTTGGCTAAGATACTCTTCCCGAAAAGTCTCAGACTGATTGACTTGAGAGGTCTCAGGTTCGAATGCTGGCTGAAGTAATATTTTTCGCAATAAATTTTTTACTTTGTTTCTTTCTATCTTTCTAATTTAATTTAGAGGAGATTATTAGCGTTTCAGAATGATTGTGTTGAAACCGAATGTTATCGGTTCGCAATTATATCTGAAATAAATTGATTTAATAAAAGAATATATAATGTATTATTTGTAACATCCAATATTTGGTTGACCTATCTTGGCTTTCTTTATCGTATTTGATGTATTCATATATACGGTCGTGCTTAAAATTCTTAATAAAATTATTTTTATTATTGCACAAGATAAAATTAAATTCATTATATTATACATACGTACAATAATACTGACATAACGTCAACTTCAAATAACCGCGGTAACATGGCGGCTTCTGGATATCGCTTTTCTTATATTCAAAATGCGCAAGAGAGCACATCTAATATACTTCCACCTAATACAGTGAAATGAATGTGAACAAGGCAGAAACAAAGTAACGCAGGCATGCTGAGAATAATGGTAATAATAAATTCTAATTGTCTTCGAAATAAGGATAAACGAATAATAGGATGCTTGTAAGTTCTCTTTGTTGTACTTGTGGTGACAATACGAATGATCCCTATCGAAAAAAAACTAAATAGGAATCTCTATGGAAAATTTATATAGGATTTTATATGATTTCTCTTTAGGTAAAAAAATCATTGAAATGGATTAGACTCAAGCCGACATTGAGTCAATATTTGAAAAAAAAAATTATTCACATTTAAGACTTACACACTTTATTCTTAAGATGTTTGCAGTGATTTTATTTAAAATTAATTATTTAAATTGGGTCTGAAAAACCCACTTTAGTAGGATTCGATTCTAAGACTTCTGAATAATGAGTTTCCTTCGTTATATGCTACACTACTTCTTCAATTAATAAGTGTTACTTATTGTTTACTCGAGTGCAGTATTGTTTACTGGAAGCGTAATTGTAAGTGGTTGTAGTTATAAGAATTAACCAATCACAGTTAAATATGAAGAAAATAATTTCCTGTGATTAGTCAATTCTTACAATTACAGCCACTTATAACTACGCTTACGCAATTATAGAATGGGCTTTAAATAGCTCTAGTAAAGCTGGGCAATCCTATTTACAAGAAAATTCTTAAAAAAAAAGAACTGCCACATTATACGTTTGCATAGCAGTATAAAATGTATATCTATAAATCAACAAAAAACATTTCATATCAAAGTGAAAAAATTTACAAAATTTTTATATACACATTTATTTGTAGGTATTTCGTAAAAATAAAAAGAAAAAAATAGAAATATGTAACATTATACTGTCTATATGTATCAGTTTTGTGATGCTCATTTTATAAGATGCTCATTTTTGCTTATTTTATAAAAAAATCAATTATTGCAAATTTGCAAATAGTTATTTATGTTTTTGAAGTATTATTTTCAAGAGATATTGTTCAAAAATAAAATGGCATGACGGTATTAGTGATTCTTTATATTATATAGAATCTTCTATATTATATAGAAAATAAACGAGTTTGCTTTGTACGACAAAAATATATGTATAACGCTCATAAAACAATCTTACATAGACATATCACGATTTCAAATAATTTTTGCGCTGATCGTCACATTGAGTTGCATATTTATCGAGTTGCCAATTTCTATCTTGAAAAACATTCCCATTTATTAACCTATTAAGTTATCCAACTTATCTATCAATCAATGACTAATGAATCGCGTTAAAAATGACGCGTCATGATATCTGTTTCAGTCTGACCCTGAGCATAGAGAGAAGCTCGCTAACTCGACTAAAAGGTACTTTGTGACTGGTTATTGACTGTTGTTTCTTCCTTTTTCTATCTCTCTCTCTCTCTCTCTCTCTCTCTCTCTCTCTCTCTCTACATGTATATGTATATATACACACATGTACACACAACACCTTTATGCACGCAATCGTTTCGTTGTACGCGCATATATATATATACCCATATGATATAATTATGTGTTAATTGCAAGAGAATGAGAAATTTATAAGTTCTTACATATTTTCAGATTCTATTTTCAGATTTCCAGACACAACGCATGCCCAAAATCGGAATATAAGATGCCTTCTATATTGAAGTCTAATTTTGGACATGATGTTGTCTAGATTGTGTATCAATTACACCATACGTTTACATAATACATATATTGCAACAGATATAAAATTGATATATTATTCAGATATCTTATATTCGTCAAATTTATATTATTTTCAATCTTAAATTTACTTATTCCTTTGATAATAAACAATACGCTTTTAATTACATAAACATTTATGCGGCCATTCATATACTCTGTATAGAGATATATCATCAAAATGTTTATAAATATGTATATTTGGAACAGCTATCGAATTCATATAAGAACATATAAATTCTTGATAAAGAATAAATATTTTGAAACTAGTATTAATGAAGTATTCATAACAAGAAAATTTTGTAGATTGCTGGATGTCGGTATATATATTATATAGTCATAAATGTCGTCTTGTGCATTCAAATTTTATCTAAATATTTCCATCACGTGGAATTTGCTTACATTACAAATTGTGTCGAATCTCTTTTCGTCATCAGCCCCTTGACACTCGCCCATATATCGCATTATATCGTGTAGCTACTTAATGTCTGCAAACCGCTAGATGACACTAGGCGACTAAGCGCCCGGTTCCCGATCAGCTGTTGTCTCTGTGCTCTCTGTGGGTGCGTTCGGAGAGACGCTATTCGTGCTATTTAGCGTTATAAACTGTTCGCGGAGCTGCAGATAGCACTAACAAACACGATCATGACGTCACTAATGGTAGCGTGTTACGTCACACTGCGCGTTATCAACGTTATTCTTTCCGAGGTAGTGTATTGGTAGTGTTAGCGTTTACAGATCCGTGAACGACCCTAGCGTAGCGTTGGTAGCGTTTAACATTCGTCATGGTTAGATTAATGTTTGAGAAGATTCTGTTCTCGAGTGATACCAAACTTTTCTTTCTTTAGAATTTTGTAGAATAAACGTACGTATACGTAACGTGTAAATTCATGTTCCAAATTTTATCGTAGTGAATGCAATCTCAATTTCAATCTTTGCAATTGATTTGCAATGGATTAACTTTTCAAAGTTTCTCTCAAATAGTTGAAATAGAGTTCAACTCGTGTATTTGATTTCATTACAAATGTGAAAGTCAGAGATATCTTGTTATTGGCGATTTTCAATTCTCGTGTACGGAAAAAAGTTATTTATTACTATTGCGGTATAGCGCGACAGGGTATTTCGCTGCTTACTTAAGATCCTTATTAGATGTAGATACGCTTCTTCTCAAATCAACAACGCATGCTTAAGGATTCTTCCTTTTATCTGATTAATTTCTTCAGTGTAATTATTAATTTTTTGATCTAGTTTACATTGTTCACTCCGGCCTAGCGGCAAGCCATCATAGAGATTACAATTGAGATTGTGTTCTGTTATTCACTAGGAGAAAATTAAAAATTTACATTACATATACTTTACAAAACACTAAAAATTTAAATTACAGAGAAAAGTTTGGTCGGAGAAAACAGAATCTCCTACATTAACTTAACTTCGACGAATATTAAATCTCTCTGGTTAAATGCTACTAACACTACGCTAGGATCGTTCATGAAGTTTGCTAACGCTATCGCGCTATTCGCTCCACGAACAGCGTTGGTTGTGTTTGCGTCCATAGCGCGAATAGTGTTTCCCCGAAATGCATTCTGTGTCACTCGCATCACTCGTCTTTGCGGACTCTGCATGATGTGCATGCTTTACTGAGTTTACTGATAAATAGTGACGTGACAGAAAAGTGTAAAATTAAAAAATTATGCCGCGTATAGCTCCAGTACTGTTGGATACGACAATAATAACAAGAAAGTTTTTTTCACATTTCCAAAGACGAAAATACAAAGAAATTGTGGCAGATAGCAATAAGAAGAAAAAATTTCAATTTAAATCATAAGCAGTCAATATGTGACCCATTTTATGAAATCATACTATTTATAACAAACAAGGAAGTATTGTTAGTGTGATAAATTCCATAGATGATAAATTATAGTTTGTCATTAGCCGTCATTAGCTAGAGCTTTTAAAGATATTTGTAGTTAAGTAATTGATATTATAATTGATGTAAATGATATTACAGCATGTCCGGAAAGATCGGAGACATTGGAGAGATCGGGGACAAACTTTATTTGTTAACGAATAGGAAATGAAAAAGTTCATATAGTTTATATGTATATCCGAAAATGTACTAGTTAATAAGTTATAAATGTTCAAAAATTTAAAAGCAAAATTGTTTTCTATAATTCATTATACTGATCATCGAATCACTAACTCAGATACAAATAAGTTATTGTTTGCACGTTTTAACTTATACATCCTTTCCTATATTCCTATGATTCCTATTTATTGCAAAACAGCTTTAAGAGATTATGATAAAAACAAAAGATCAGTTGTACAAAAATATTCAAAATGTACGTATTTACTGTTATTTTTAATGTTTTTAATATATATTATAGTAGAAATGGTAGAAATATTTAAAAGAGTTTGATCAGTTTGAATGGAAAGCCTGCATTCTTGCAGAAAGAACAATTTTAAGGCATTTATTACGATCATTACAATTATTATAACGATTGATGAAAAATTTTTGAATGTTTATAACTTTCAATAAAGTATTTACAGATAACAGTTTATATCGTTTATATGAACGATATGAACTTTCTTCACCTCAACTTCATTAATACATTGTATAAGTTTGGCGTTGGCTGGTTTGCCCCATCCTCCCTCCCTTTTTAAATATCCTATATAATATTAATAAAAAAAAATCATTGAGTTTGTAACTACACCCATGATCTGGAATATTTCAATAGTTCAATGTTTATATTAATTGAACAGATTGAATATATAATTAGTTACTGTCGTTATTGTGATTTTTATGTTTTCTTAGTCTGCACGGTACAAAAAGCCCCGTTTAAGACAAAATGCTGTACCAAGTTATTTTTCTTGGACAGAAGAAGTTCAAATCAGTGATCAAAAAGAAGATTTGTTTGATGAACATGTATCAAATATCGAAACAGATAACATTAGAGAGCAAAATGTATTATTATTATTATTATCGTTCAATAACGTCATAGATATTTTTAAAAAAATTCAAAATTTTACAAAACCAAAAGTATGTTTAAAGTGTATATATAAATAATTATTTAATATTNTTTTACAAAACTTAAGTATGTTTATGATGTATATATAAGAAATTATTTTTAATATTTAATGTTATATTGAAATAAAAATAAGTTACATTATATAGAAAATTTATTTTTCTCATATATTTATTTTTTCCCTTTTCCTATACATTATTTCATTTTATGTAATTATATTTTATTATAATTGAATTATTTTAATGAAAAATAATTTTAAAAAATTTTTCTTTTATAAAAATTTTAATCATAAAATTAATACTGCATGCTGATAAAAAAATTACGTATAAAGTACATATTTGATATCATACTATTTGAAAATTGTATATACAACAAGATTTACTTTTATATATTGTAAAAATTATCAATTAACAATTGTATAATAATGATTTATTAAATATACATTAACTCAATTTTTTAGAATCGTCGTATTTTAGAATATGCGGTAACTACAGGAATTAGCAATGTTTTATTCCTTCTTGTTCGCCAAATATCAAAAAAGGATGAATCTTATATCTATATATATGACCGGGTGCTTAGCATACTAGCGCCACGCGAACATTACGTAGCCACGCGAATTAACGATGTGCAGTGGGCTGGTTGTACTTTTCAATATTTCCATGAAGAGGCAATTTTATACAATTATTTTATACAATTTGTTATGTACATATATACATATACATACACCTTGTATACATACACAAATGATATTATAATATATACAGTGAAGTCCAAAAAAGTCTCGAAATGACTAATTAGCTGGTGTCAAAAGTTTTTCAAAACACTACAAAAAATTATTTTTATTAAGTACTTTTCGAGTTATAAGACTTAAAAGTTACAATATCGCTATCATTAATATTACCTAAGTTGTTCAACTGACGAATAAAATCTCTTGGATATTGTTCAAGGTCACGCTTTGGACAATATTTGTCAAGATCAAGGTCATTGGAGAACCGATGCGCGATGTGAACCTGGTGAACAACTTTATCAAAAATAAAAATGGTATCGCGTTTGTACTTCGTTTATATGTATATCTGTTTCTATCGATCATTATTTCGTTTGTACCTCAAACAATAAAAAAAAGTAAGTGAATTAAAAAATGGCGAGCGTGCAACTATAAGATTTTTTTATCTCGTTTATGTCATTCGAAAAAGAATCGTTTGTACCTGCTGGTACCTCTTTCATTTTCATTTGTACTTCAAAGAGTTCAGAGACACAGTGTTTTTCAAAATTTCGGAAATGCGCCAAAAGGGTAAGTCGGCCATTTTAAAAGATATCGAAATCGGCCTGAAATTTCCAAGATCTGAAGGATTTTTGGTCTTAGGCAGACAGCAAACTTCCACGAATTAGGGAAAACTTTGTTTTATAAACTGAAATTAAAAATATGTGTTAATACAGATAGGATACAAGGTAAAGTCATTCTGAGAAGATTACGTGAAATATTATTACGACCAATGGCAGAAGACTTATTGCTTTGCAGAGCTTAAGGTGTAATTCAAATAAAATTCATTCAAATAAAATTTCGAGTCATTGTAAATTTCATCACCAAGGTAGATGCTTGTCGAGGTTATGGATTTTGTAGACAACCCAGCAAAAAATCTGTTTAGGTTTTCAACAGAGAAGAACTTTTGTCCTCTGTCTAATCAAACCGAGGTATCTCAACTTATTTCAGATGGCATTAGGCTCGCTAAGGTCGTTGAAAATGTCACAGTAATAAGAACATTTGGTTGCTCGCACTATCGATGTGCCTTATTCCTAAACTCTCTGTAATGTTTATAGTTGATATCGGTTTTGTGATTTCTCCACTCTCTACGAACCAAGTCTCTCTCTCTCTCTCTCTCTCTCTCTCTCCCTCCCCTCCCTCTCTCTCTTTTTCGCCAAGTTGCTCCCCTTTTTCCCCGTTCCCTCTTGTGATTCACCTCGTTGATTAGTCNTCATAATTTTTTTAATATTATTTGTGAGCCAGGATGCTGATAGATGCTTAGATTTCATTACTCTGAACAGAGATGCACATCATAGCAGTTAAGTAAATTTTTATTTAAAAGTTCAACTATATTACTAATATCACAGAATTCAAAGACAGCACTTCAGTTGCATGAGTCTAAATCCACAAGAAGTTGTTGGCATCAAAGTTTCGAAAATTTCTGACTGTCTTGCGTGAGCAATTCTCTACTTTTATAGGTAATCAAATTGTGGGCAAATAGGAAATAAACATCCCTTTGATTGAAGTCGACAAGCTTCTCACTGTCATCGATAATACAAAGAACCAGTCAGATCGAAGATCGACGAATGTGGTGCGTAGGCTCGTAGGGCACCACATATAAATTTGAAGATGATAAGATTTGTTCTGAGTCAAAAGATAGAATGTGCAGATCGACATTAAAGTCTCCAAAAATAATCGAATGCTTGTAAGCTGCAGACAGATCGGTAAATAGATTGAAAAAGTCGGAGAGATATTCACAGTGAGACAGTTTATACATAACCGTAAGCAGAAGCTCACTGCTAGCACTAGGAGTGACTTCTATTAGCAGATACTCAGGCCTACCACGCACCTCCCGATTTTCGCAGAATACGAGACCACAGCAAATTAGAGATGAAAATTGCTTAGAGATGAAAATGCCCACCTTTACCGACTCTATCACATCTGAAAAAAATTGGTAACCTGACAAGGACATCGCCCGATCGGAGAGTATAGGTTTTAGCTAGGACTCAGAAATACAAATAACGTCGTTCTCAGAAAATTTGAATTCATAGAAATGAGCAGGCAACGATTGACAGTTAATATGACACATTCGTATATAATCAGATGACGTTCTTTGAGAACTCTTGAACATAGTTAACGCTTCTTTTTCTTATTCTCGAGTCTTCTCCGAAAAATAGGACAGTTCCTGCTATCAAGTGCTGAGTAAGAAGCAGCACCGTGCAGTCCATCGCTTGCAATTTGCACATACGAGAATTCATTTTTCTTTGTATAATATTGGGTATGGGAATAAGTTTCCGCCCTTTTAAATGAAAAAGATGTGTTTATTTAAACAAATCTATATAAGTGAGTTTATTCAAAGTATGCTCCTTCGGAAGGGACAACTTTCTCCCACCTTTCCGGTAATAAACGGATTCCTCGAATGAAAAAATCTGGTTCTTTTGAAGCGATCCATTCATCAAGCCATTTTTTGATACCTTCATAAGAATTGAATCATTCTCCAGAAAGGGCCGATTGCATGGATCGGAACAAATGGAAATCTGAAGAGGCAATGTCCGGTGAATACGGCGGGTGGGGCAGAATTTCCCACTTTACTCCTTCCAAGTATTTCTTGACCGGTTTTGCAACGTGTGGTCTAGCGTTGTCATGTAACAGAATCAGCTTGTTGTGCCTATTGTCCCATTCCGGTCGTTTTTCTTTCAAAGCTTGGTTTAAATGTATCAGTTGTAGCCGATAACGATCACCAGTGATGGTTTCGGACGGTTTGGGCAGCTCATAATATATAATACCTCTTTGATCCCACCAGATGCACAACATAATCTTCGAAGCATGAATATTTCATTTTGGCGTTAATGGACCTGGTTCACCTGGCATCACCCATGCCTTCAATCATTTAGGGTTATCGTAGTAGATCCATTTTTCATCGCCAGTTACGATACGATGTAGAAAACCCTTCCTTTGTTGTCATTGACGAAGCATCTCGCAGATGACCAAACGTCTTTCCATGTCTCTCTCTTTCAATTTGTATGGCACCCAATTTCCTTCTTTTTGCACCATTCCCATTGCGTGTAGACGTTTTTCAACAGTGGATCTATCAACATTTAACTCTTTTGCCAACCTATCGAGCGATAAACACGAATCTTCTTCGAGTAATGCTTGCAATTCTGCATCTTCAAATTTTTTCGGTGCACCTTCGCGTTTTTGTCACGCACGTCAAAATCACCACTGTTGAATCGCCGAAACCATTCTTTACAACTAGTTTTCGATGGAGCATGCTCATCGTAAATATCTACGAGCAAATGATGCGTTTCCGCAGCACTTTTCTTTAAAATAAAATAATGGAGTAAAACTTCCCGCAAATGTTACTTTTTTGGAATAAATTCCGACATCTTCAACGCAAAAAAAGTTACTCTTTGTTACGCTTCGAATGAATGCCATCTATTGGGCTCAAAAGTTTGGACACACCTTTCAAAAACATGTCTTGCTGTTCTATCAAACACACGAGCAATGCTATTAACGACATCTTTCTGCAATGGGTGGAAACTTATTCCCATACCCAATACAATCCTTCGTTTCATGCTCGTCCGAACATTGGCCATAAAATGAAGAGGATGTACATTTATTAGTGAAATGAGCGAAAGCCGAACATTTAACTCTGAATGACTTTGATGTAATCAATGACTTCGCAGACATTATTATTATAGTCAATGAACAGTTATCTTTCTCTCATTATGTAATAACTCTAAATTTCAGGAATGGTTTTTAGGTAACATAGCTGGTTGACCTTTTATTTTATTCTTGGTTGGAAAGATATAAATAATTTTCAGTTGAGACAAGTCAATATTTCTTAGATTTAAGGCCAGAATTTCTGACTTCAGTTTTTCCTTTGATTAGTCGACACGCCGCGAACCAATAATCTTGGATTAAGCTTGCATTCATTTAAATTGCACGGTTAAGTCAATTTCATTCAGGGCAGCATTCTCCATTTTCCGTAAGTCGATCGATAGTGCCTCGATATAAACGCCCTTATTAGGAGCCAGAATGATTTCTTGATCTTTAGATTGAAATCCGATGGTTTAGTACTCTAATAAAGCTTATTTAATAAAGCAGTCGACAGTTCGAAGAATGCCTCTTTACAAGAACGAAACGCTGATTCAATTAGAGACTTCCTCTCCAACGATTCCTTGCTCGATAACAATATTTTAGATCAAGTATCATTACGTATACTTACAAATAATCTTAACAATCTTAGAGAGTAACATTAATATAAAACTCATGTAACATTAATATAAAACTTAGCTTAGGGAAAAAACACAGAGTTCCGGTTTCTACAAACTATTTAAAAATGAGAAGAGACTGGGATCTCTCGATACCAGAAGTTTGGAGTCTTGCTGGAACTTTGACGTCCAGAGAATCCGAAACGGTGTCTTGAGGTATATTCATAATGGATGGCAGAGCCATCCGTTGAGTCAGATAAATTTGATGGTGAGACTTGATGGCAAGACTTCCACTGCCGTGGAAGTCTCGCCATCCGAAACTCTGTGTCGACAGACGTGGAGCCAATTGAGTGACAGGACGCATGCGCAAAGTGAGCATGATGGTAGCAATCCTCAGATCCAATGTAAAAGAAGGTTCGAGCAACGAGATTTCTCAGAAATGACCGAATTCTGTTCAGAAGATCAGAAGAACACTCAAACATCAAATAAGAGATGCTTTGATACATCAAGACTGCAACAAAAACGCCCCGTGGGGCAAGCACGGCAGAAAATAATCGACAAAAGCAGAGCTCACAGAAAACACATCCGAATATACTCACTTGTTGATCAAAAGGAACATATATATATACATTTTAATATCCGCGCTATTATCCCTGAAAAACTGTGAAAAACGGAGTACGATCTCACAAATATAGACAAAATCTATCCAATAAGCGCAGCTGTAAGCAATGGTAAGCAAACTGAAGCAAATTAAAATATTGCAAATATTTCCTGCACAGTTCATTTTTTTTCCTTTTTCTCTTCAACGTGAAAAGAAAAAGAGGGAACTATTCAAGAAGTTTAGTTAAAAAGGCCAGGCCTTGGAGTCATTTGAATAGACATCCATAATTTTTAATTCCCTCGTGAATTCCAAGTGACGCTTTCCTTTCTCACTTACTAGAGAGCAGCTTGTAGGGTCTGTGACGAATATTCTGGAACGTTCAAACTATTAGCTAACGATTAAAATTTAAAAAACAAAAATTTAATAGTGTTTAATCATAAATATTACGACAGCAAGTCCATAACCATGCATCATACATTTAAAGTAAGAGCATAATATATTTTTATAATTTGAAATAAAAGCATAATATATTTTCATTATGCATTTAAATGAAATTGATGAAAAATGTCGGACCAATCACAAACTGGGGAGAAAGTGGCCAGACTCTGACTGGAGGGTCTCTAAAAAGACGAGGGGAGGCGAGACACGCTAACTTCTCTGTGTGACATCGGTTAATTAATCATAATATTTTCTCCTCCATGGCCGTGAATCAATCCCTCGACAACGAACTCTTTTTGTTTTCTCGAGCTATGTGGAGATTTTCCCATTCTGCACAGTAGAATCTACTAAATATTTGTAAAATATTGTTACCCGTGATTGTTGGGGTTGCATAAGAGAGA
>JAANIC010003060.1:506807-538120 GCA_017607545.1 Acromyrmex charruanus | reverse complement strand
ATCGGTAATGTACAATAAGAAGGGCTGTCATACAATGAAATAAATGTAGCATTCCATTTAAAAAAATTAGTTGACCTTCAAATGTCCTAAACGCTTCCACTCATAAAATAATTGGTTCCACTATATGATATCCCCCTTTACAATAAACACATCAGTATAAACTACTTTTTCATATATCTTCTTTCGCTAATAATTAAATTTGTCACTTTACATCAGTGCTCGGAATTACATAGTTGCCCATTTCGGGCAGATTTCTGAGGCGACCTCTCTACCACTCGAGACTCAGCGGCCAAGCCCACGTGACGCTGTGCCTCAGGAGCGTCGTGATACAAAAAGTATGCTAGGAGCATATCTTCCGGCAAATATCATTAAAATATTTTCTTCCCTACATGATTTTTATTTTAAATTTTTTATTATTAATATATTATATGTATATTCTACAATAATATAATAAGCAATAATATAGTAACCAATTATTATAGTACTGTAATTACGTCGTATTATAATACAATAATTGCTTACTATATTATTGCTTATTATTGTAGCAAAATCAGATTCTCGTTACATCAAAACCGATTGCATTATCGTCTGCAAAAGCGGAAAAATTCCGATTAAATAGGATTACTTTTGCTGGTTGTGAGAAAATCGGATTATTGTTTCATTAAAAACGAATTCCAATATCATCTGCAAAATTGGAGAAATTCCGATTGAATCGAATTACTTCTGTTGGTTACAACAAAATTAGATTCAGGTTGCATTAAATATGATTTCGTTTTCATTCATGGAATAGAGGAATTTATGATTAAAACAGATTTATATGATCCAATTATAATCCGTATGAAGCGCATTAAATCCGATTTATTTATTTCCAATCGGTTTCAATATTCTATTCTCGGTGCAAGAATCTCGATCGATACAGATTACTTTTGTTTTAATCGATTGTTTTCGGTAGGGCTATTACATAGAATTTTCAATACGAATAACACTAATTAAGACGTGACAATACTATACGATAATAACTAAACTTCGGCGAGCGCGGAGAATTACTAACTCAAAAATATTGAAACGCAGAATCGAGGGAAACGGCGAACTTGAACATAATTTACGCGAAAAATCTGACGCAATAACACGGCACATGTTTTACAAAAAGACTCGACAACATTTATACGCAACTTATCTGACATGGAAATTGGTGACTTCATAAATTAGAGGTGTTTGTCTCACCACGGAAGATTCTCTGTTCCTCGGCACCTCGTGCGTCCCTCGTCACCTATTCAGTCACAGCACAAGTACCGGACGCCGATACTTTCGAGGCATGCAGGCGATCGCGATTTTTCGCGGTGGGTTATATTGCGGGCTAATTGGCTCACGGATCTTGTATGTTGCGCGAATAACGTAAATAACGTCATAAAAGAAACGATGCGCGAGCCACGTCAGTCAAGCGTATTCTTGCGCGCGGGATTCAACTTGGCGACAGGACTCCTTCGGCCACTAATAAAGTTTTCCCTGATCTTTTTTATGTGGGAAGCTCGCATCTCAGTGGAGGTATTCCTGTAGCCAGTCGTTTATGTTTTGGGCCAGGAATCCGAAGGGATCTTTCATAGCTCCGTAATGGGGTTCTTGCCAGTACGTTGGTGTAGAGTGGCTATCTTCTCTCATTGCCTTAATCCCTTGTGAATGTTGAGAATATTGAGTGATCGAATGTTGGAGATTATTTCTCTTATTTTCATTTTTGCACTAAAAATTACATTTTTACGTAGAAATGAAAATAAACGGTACAACCACCAATGGTCTTGATCTTGACAAATGTTATCCAAGTCATGATCCTGAACAACATTCAAGTGATTTTAACCGTCATTTGGACATCTTGGATAATGCTAATGTCGGCGGTGCTGTAAATTGCTAATAACTTAAAAGTACTTAATGAAAAATAATTTCGTTATAGTGTTTTGGAAAGCTCTCGAGGCAAGCTACAAGAATGTGCAATAAAAAGTAAGGAGTTCCGTTTAAGAAAGTAAAAGTACTTTCATGTGATCTTCAAGCAACTATTCAAGGTCAAATTAATGACACTATCTTTTGTCCCTCTCAAAGCCATACAACTTTTGTCTGAAATATTTTTTTCTAAGATCAAAAATAAAAAAATTATTTAGGGTGGGACATTAAAATGGGACACCCTGTACACACACACACACACACACACACACACACACACACACACACACACACACACACACACATGCACGCACGCACGCACGCACACGCATGCACACGCACACACAACGTTTCCCATTTTAACTTTGACATCGAAATATTTCGAAAATTATAAAAGATACGGAAAAATGTTTCAAACAAAAGTTGTAGGGTTTAAAAAGATCTAGGTAAAATTGTATATGTTACCGACGACCTTACTGATTTCAATGACCTTGACATATATATATATATATATATATATATATATATATATATTTTGTCAAGGTCATGACCCTAAGTCACCTTTAATAAATTTTAACCGCCGCTCATCATCTATGCGCTTGTTTTAACGTCGAGATATTATTGTGTTTTCAAGATCCTTCGAATTCGAATACATATATACTACTGTCATACATATGACAGTAATATATTAATGAAAATTCTTGCCAAAACGTGACTCTATTAGAGATTCGATTATAGTCTGTCTTTAGTTTCTGATCTATAGCCATCAAATAAAAAGAGGTCTTCTTTTACAAAAGCAGGAATCGTAATCTCCTTGTTATTATTCTTGTTATATGAGTCGATGTCTTTATTCAAATTTGAATTGTCTATGACTTTGTATATGCTTTCAAAGTTATCGTGATCCGTTCGCTACAGATGGCAGTGATGCCAGTCTTTCACTAAAACGGTGTTCAATAGAGCTTCCCAAGTATTAACACAGGCTGCGTTCAGCAAAGAAAATTAATCAATTAGCGCTTAATGATTCTTTAATATTGATTCTTGTCTTTAGTTCTTCGCTAGATGTAAGTGTAGGAACCAATTGTATTAAAGAATTACTAAGAGCTAACTGATTAGTTTTCTCTGCTAAACGCAGCCACAGTTTGGCTATATTCACTGTAATGCAAAAATATGACTAATGTCTTGCCTCAATTATATTGCAGCAAATGCTATCTTATTGAATTTTTAACTTTAGAGCTATGATAGTTAATAAAAAAGTCAAAATGCAGCCATAGTTATTTTAGCTGTATTAATAGCTGTACAACTATTAATACTGCAATACAGCAGTAAATAGCTGCATTCGTAAATTTGTTGTGTCAGAAAAATGAAAATTAGTCTTAGCCATTTTGTTACTTTTGGATTACGGAAAATATAGCTAACAAGTCTTCAAGGTGAAAAGAACATTACTGACCAAATTGCGAAAGTTTAGGAAATCAGTCTGTAATTTGTGTGTCACAGCGAAAGAAAAGGAATATAACATGACTATCAGTTTTATATTAAATTTAGCATATATCGTTCGATAGTTAAGCAAACTTCTGCACTAGTACGTACATATACTAGAATCCTAGACAGAGATGCGACATTACAGCTGGCGGCACACGACGCTTATTTCTTTGCTGGATTGCTAGCTAGAATAAATTCTTACCACGATGCTGACCCTGTCAGTACCGCAGCCAATACAATTGCAAGATTTTAATATACAGTAAGAATCCAGCAGGTAAACAAGCACTGTGTGGTGCAGACTTAAGTCAGTGGGACTAGAGACCCTCTAATAAGACATGAGAAAGTCGTGACGAAAAAGACATGAGAATTTTTATTAATACGACATGTTTTAACAATTTCCATCTATATTTAAATACGTCCGTGTATTTAAATACTCTTAAATTTCAACAATATAATTAAAATTAATTATTTTAAAGGCATTAAAAAATAGATTTCTTACATAATATGTCGAAATAACGCATACAAGAAAAAAATTTGCTGTTCCAATTTTTCATACTATTTTACCATCTTTCGCTAACATTTTTCACCCATAAAGCTTGATATTCGGTATTTTGAGGAAATGCTTTCATTATGTAATCTTTAGTTATTGAATTATTGCAAAATGGGGCTGCATACCATTTTTAATAATTGTCAATATAATTGAGTACAATGTATGTACTCATGTTCCATTAGCGCAGAGAGGTTTAACTTAGAGATGTGTTAAAGTTAAAGATACGATATCTCTCTCTCTCTCTCTCTCTCTCTCTCTCTCTCTCTCTGTTTGTTATCGATTTTAAGACTACCATTCTGCATACAAAAGTCGGCTCGTGTCGCGATTATAGACATAATAAGAATAGTGTGAGGTTTGAAACGTGAAGATTAGGTAGAAAAGGACGGACAATGGGCCGTGTAGCTTTCTTTAATTAGTAAAGAGTTTGAAAAGGAGGAGTAAAGTGTGAATATCTTGCTCTCTGTCTAATATCTGCTCTTTGTCCTTTTCTACCTGATCTTCGCGCCAAAGTAGAGGACACGCTCGATCTATTCTTATTATGTCTATAGTCGCGTCTCTTATTATAAGGTCTCTAAGTTGGGCTAAATTTCCACCGCCATTTTTTTTAGTAGAGCCTTTATAACTTTATAAAATGATATCAGCTGACTTTATAAAAGGAAGATTAAGGTGCTGAAGAGGAAAAAAGTAATCATTTCCTAAATAAAATTACCTTAAATATTTTTCTATTGTAGTTTTTATTTTTGTTTAAATAATAAATTCAATACAGAGTTTTCAAGTAAAATATAGATTAAATTCGATATTAAATATTTACACAAATAGAAATTTAATAATGAGCCTATTTAAATAGCCTATTTATATTACATTATATTGGAATTCGAATACATAATGTTACATACGTTCGCTATATGGCTCACAGTGTTTGTAAGCATTACTTATCTTTGTTTAATATTTGATAAACAAAGATGAAAGGAAGCTTACAGAATGTGAGAGTGCAAACACACCTATTAGGTGCAATACTGAATAAAATGGCGTCATAATCACGTGATTTAAATAGCCAATCAGACCTGTCCTCTCAATGTCGCATCTCTGTTATCTAGGACTGTAGTATATATACTTGTAGGTAAGTTATAAATGCAATTCTTCTCCTTCTTGTACCTATCCGGTTTAAAAGTTAGCTATCTGGACTGTCATCATTTTGTTAGCTGCCGCTCTGAATAGTCTCGAGGTCGACCTCCCGAACTAAGTTCTTCAACCAGAATATTTGCCTCCTGTCCGGTCTTCTTTTGCCATACACGTTGTCCTGGAGAATGTAGACGTTGTCCTGCAGTAATTGGTATCTAGATTCGTTTCGCATAATGATCTAGGTATTGCAACTTGCAGTACTTGACAGTGTTAAGTACCTCCTTTTCCTTGCCCATCCGACGCAGGATCTCGATGTTGGTCACCTTTTGCGTCTAAGACATTCGCAGCATTCTGCGGTAGAGCCACATTTCAAAAGCTTTCAGCTTTCTCTCTGTCGCCTCGGTCGAAGTTCATGACTCAACTCCATAGTAGAGGACCGAGAAGACATAACGTCTCAGCATCCATACTTAAATCGTGACTCTTCAGGACATTGGCCATTCCGTTGAAGACGGCTCTGGACTTCTCCGGCATCTTTCCTTTAAGTGATTCCACTGGTCATTGATGTTAGTACCAAGATATATGTATTTGTGAACTCTTTCAATATGATTCCCGTTGATCTTAAGGTAGTCGTACGGGATATAATCTTTATTAATAATTATTAGTTTGGTTTTGTCCACGTTAATATCTAGATCGTACTGCTGACTGACCAGCGTAACTCGTACCATGAGGTCTTGTAAGTCCGCTGGGTCATCCGTGAAGACAACTGTGTCATCTGCGTATCTGATGTTATTGAGCCTCTGTCCATTGAGGAGGATTCCTGCCTCAGAGTTCTCAATAGTCTCCCGAAATATGAATTCTGAGTAAATGTTAAAAAGAAGAGGGGGACAGTATACAGCCCTGTCTCACACCCCTCAGGATTCTAATCGGCTCCATATTCTCACCTTGTAGCTCGCCAATGGCTTTTTGGTTTCAGTACAGGTTCACGATCACTCTCACGCCCTTCTCATCCAGTCCTATACTCTGTAATACTTTTATCATCTTTAGGTGTTGGATTTTGTCGAATGCCTTCTGGTAGTCAGCGAAGCAAGCATACACATTACAGCTCATGTCTCTGCACCTCTGAACAGGATCTGGACGCTGAACAAAGCTATCTGAGTTCCAAATGCATTTCTAAAGCCAAATTGAGTAGGGGCCATTTGTTCTTCATACAGCCTATAGATTTTTCTGGATGATTTTCAGGAATAACTTCGACTCATCAAGCAAGCGACTCATCAAACTAATTGTTCTGTAGTCACTGCATCTCTTAGCTCAAGGTTTCTTGGGAAGAACGATGAACTCTGACTTAAGTTATTCCTGCGGGATATGTCCCCCATGACGTGACTAAAACACTGCCGAAACTTCACATGTTTCTTATTCAATAGCTTTATGAATTCCACCTGCACTCCATCCGGTCCTGATGTTTTACCTTACTTCAGCGCTGCTACCTGCACCTCCTCTTTGAGGATCAAAGGGTTGTACCGGAGTCGAGTTGAGGGGAGTGTGGCCTGTTGTTATGAAATAGTTCTTCCACATAACCTTTTCATCTATCCTTCTTGTTAATATATGTGTATATAAATGATGACATGCCTATTTATATCGACTAATCTGGTCGCTGACCCTGACTTCGCTTTCCTCGTTAGTTCTCTTACTTTCCTATGTATGTTAAAGCTATCAAACCTCTCTTGGAACCTTTCTATATCGGAATATTTCTCTTCCAACTTCTTCTGCTTTGCTTCTCTGATCTTAGTTTTCTACTGTCTTGTTGAGATCATACACTATCAGGTTGTTCTTACTCCTGCGTCTTTGTCCATTAGCTGAAGGATTTCATTTGTCATCCATGATTTCCTCATCTGCTTTTCCGGTCTCAACAGTTCCGTCTTGATGGCGGTTACAGACTCAGCTGGTTTAACTCGTTCTCAATCCTAGTTGGATTATCGCTAGGTCTATGATGCTCATTCAATTCAACTTACACCTGCTTTCTTATAACTTTATTCTTGAGCTTCCGAAGGTCATACCTCGATTTCTGTCGGACTTTCTTCATTCGCACTCTGAAGACTCCGATAAGCGGATTGTGATCCGACTGCAAATCCGCCTTTGGATATGTTTTAACAGAGGAAAATGTATTTCTATATCGCTTGTTGACCAAGATATAATCGATCTGGTTTCTGAATATGTTTTCCTCCGTATCCATCGATGACTTTTAAGTGTACAACTTCCTTGGGAGCAGCTGGAAAAAGATATTTGTTATGATGAGTTTATGTTCTTCTACAAACACTCAGCAGCTCCCCCCCACCCATTTCTTTCTTCCAGACCCCATGGTCCTATGTTTTTCCCGTGCGACCCTTGCCCACTTTCGCGTTGAAATCTCTCGTGACTATTGTCAGATTTTGTTTAGAGAGTTTTCGCAGCAGCGCAGTAATCTGCGCATAAAACTCTTTAACCTCTTCCTTGCTGTGGTCGATGCGTACACCTGAAGAATATTTATTTTTGCAGGCCACGTATCTATCTGGAGCAACATGAACTGTTCCGAGACTGATACAAAGTTTATTACACACTCCGCTATGCTCCTGCTGACCACCATTCCCACACCATGCTATACTCGTTGTTAGATGTTCCTGAGTAATACACTCTGTGTTTGTTTACATCACAGCAGCCGGTACCTGGCTACCTCATCTTGTTGATTCCAAGGATGCTAATTCCTATCCTTTCCATCTCCTGCATAACATTATGGATCTTGTCAGATTGGTGCCATGGTTCGCACATTTCATGTGTTTATCTTGATTGTTTCTGATGATCTCTTCTTGTCCACGATTGTTCAAAATTGTCTCCTCCGGAGATCCGAATGAGGGACTAGAAACTTCGAAATATTTAACTTTGAACTCCATCATGATGGCTACTAGGAACTATCCGTGAGAATCTTGAATGCAGTGGTTTTTGTGCCTTTTGCCTAATGCTGTTGAATGCATTGACCTAGAGCAATTCGTTCGCCTTCAGGGTCGATCTCAGGGTAATAAAATGCCCTCCCTACGTTGGCTTTTCCACTCGTAGCTGTTGGCCGGTATAAGGGAACTACTTATCCCGACAATATTCCGGTCGCCAGAGCTTCGTTAGTGTGAACAGAGTGCACGGGAAGGTGAGGATAACTTTTATGTGAGAGCTATGGGGCGCATCTCACACCTTACACTCCATCATAAATGCAATTAACAATAATTCTTTAAATTTGTCTATATAATCTAAATTTAATGAAGTGAAGGTCGTTTGAGATGTTCAATTCCAGTTAAAGCAAAAAATTAATTTTTAAATATATTTTTACGTAATTTAAAAATGAAATTAACTTTTATTAAATATTAATTTATACATGAAAAATATTCTCCGTTTACTAATTCTTTAACTACGTTTACGTTTATATCAACTGTTAAACCTCATTTATCTTTATTTCGATTGTCATCGCTGTAATGTAATTATAACAACCTCTTTACAGCAAAATAATTGTATAATTAAACTGTTGTGACATCGTTTTTAAAGTCTGAAGATGTCTCATTTTTACTGTTACTGTAATTTGTCAAAATGTTTCGATGATATTATGACGATAATCGTGCTGGAAAAAAATGTTATTTAAGCTGCTATAACGTTACGCAGACGAAATGTTCGGTGCGGATAGTTTGTGACATTCACACTATTTTACAAAAATTTAGACTTACAGTACACTGAAAGAAAAGATTGGCTGCTGCAGTAAATTAGATGGTAAAATATGACGTAACAGTCAATTTTTGGTTGCAACAATCAATTAGAAATGTTATGCCATATTTTACCATCTAATTATAAATGTTATTATTATTGTATATTATTGTGCCAATCTTTTTTTTCAGCGTAGAAATATGATTTAATGCTCAGGTTTTATCTCGTTGTCTGTTTTGTATCGTCAGCTATTTGTTGCTCGATTGGCTCGGTATATCGATGTTGAGACTAGTTAGTCAGTGTCAATGACATCGCAATTAAACTGCTTCGCGTAATTTTTTCTTGATTGGTTTCGTTTTTTCATCGAATCTATTTTTGATACTTATTGTCGGAGGTTGCTTTGATTGTACGCTTTACACTTCTTACGTATTAGTGTGTAAAAGGTTTGATAACTCGTGCAATAGATCATACGGTTGATTCTTCTCAGATACTGCCGTGATATAGGGGTATAATGCTGCTGCCACCTAATGCTGTACCGTTCAGAGTATAAGTGTGTGTTACTGAGGGCACGAGAAGATCCAAGGTTCGAGTTCGTAACGTTTTAAAATTAAGAACTCAAGGTTCCAAGCAATGAAAAAGCCAGAGTCCGTGATAGGAATAATTTTGTAGACTTACAGGCTTTTTTTTACAGTAGTTCGCAGTGTTTTATAATGATTTTGCTGACGCAAAATCTTACAAAGACATAACGCATTCTTTACTAAACTCTTGAAAAGCCCAGACTCATAGCTTTTGCTTTTGTTCTCGAAAAAATCGAATTTGGAATTGTAAACTATAACGCAATTGTATTTGCAACTGTAACACAATTATTACATTATTGATGTTATACCAATTCGTGTCATTACAATTTCGTTAGGACATGTTTCATATTGAAATGCTGAGTTACATGACCAATTTTTCGATTACGACAGTAATTTCAGTCACTTTAACACTACAATAACTTTTTGAAATATTTCAAGGTAATATTAAAGAAATAGTTGAATTTTCCTTCTCTTATGTTTTCATAGTATTTAAACACGGTGTTCCATTAAAAAAATATGAAGTACATAAACTTATAAATACACATGAGTGAAAGCTGGAGCAGCTTCGATTTAGGATTGCGTTTCAAAACCGACAAATAATCAATGCATGGTTTGTTTGAACCGAAAATTGTTTTAATTCATAGAAAATATTATATAGACATGAAGAACTACCTTGACTGAACCATTTTTACTCATGTGTGTTTAATTTCATCGATCGATTTTTACTTAATACTGTTTAATATTGGTGTATTTTAGAAACATTCAGAAAAAAATGTTTTTGTCTTATCAAATTCGATGTAAAATATTAAGAAAATGTATTCAAGTTTTTTTTATCTCCCATTTAGCAGATTAGCAGTTATTTCAAATGGCGATTTAGAGACACCCGTATGCTTGTGTGCGTGCAATCCCCCTCCCCCCCACACACACACACACACACACACACGCACGAACGCACGCACTCACGCATGCACGCACACAATGTATACTGTAGGTAAATGAATAAATGATTTTAATTTTGCTTTAAAAAATCAAAATTATGTTTTTAAGGGGATATTAAAATAAAGCAAATTACATTTCGTAATTCTTAAATATCTTGACTTGGCTTTATAAAATTGCAAAATTCTTATATTAGACCAGTGCAGTTAGCTCGAAAAGACATGGAAATGGTGAAAAATTAAGAACAGGTCGCCGCTAGGTGGAATCGGTAAAAAATAATGAGACGAATGATATATCCAAAATTCAAGCATTTTATAGTGGGGGAAGGGGGTTGTGGGGGGGTTTTTAGGGGGTAAGAGTGGTTTTTCGCTATTTCCGGCGAAACTATGCCTCCGATCGGAAAATGTTGTGTGGCAATGTTGTAGATATTGAAAAGATCTGCAACTTTTGTATATATAATTTTTGCACATAACCTCAAAATTTTCGAGATAAATTGAAAAAACCGGTTTTTTCGTTTTTATTTTTTTTCTTGTACAAAAAACTTTTTTTTTCACCATATTTGATGGAAACGTACCTTTTTATGGTCCAAACAAGCTGTAATTTTTCGGAATAAAAATATTAATTTTTTAATTAATATACATCGAAAAAATGAATATTTTTATTCCGAAAAATTACAGCTTGTTTGGACCATAAAAAGGTACGTTTCCATCAAATATGGTGAAAAAAAATGTTTTTTGTATAAGAAAAAAAAATAAAAATGAAAAAATCGGTTTTTTCAATTTATCTCGAAAATTTTGAGATTATGTGCAAAAATTATATATACAAAAGTTGCAGATCTTTTCAATATCTACAACATTGCCACACAACATTTTCCGATCGGAGGCATAGTTTCGCCGGAAATAGCGAAAAACCACTCTTACCCCCTAAAAACCCCCCCACAACCCCCTTCCCCCACTACAAAATGCTTTAATTTTGGATATATCATTCGTCTCATTATTTTTTACACCTAGTGGCGACCTGTTCTTAATTTTTCACCTACATTATGCTATCTGCACTGGTATACAGCCATACACACGCAAGTTTTTTGCCAAAGTAATTTCAAATTAAAAATGCAAACATTTCAGCCAAGTCTTGGCCATCATCAGTACAATAAACGAATGTGAGATGTTAAATAATAGAACGCCAATTAAGATGTCGAAGTGAAGTTGATATCCGAAAATTATTCTGATTCCTTGATCTTTTTAAGATTAAATTGTGTTTAACATACAGCGATTAAGAAATAAGATTAAATCTTATTTTTTGATCGCTGTATATTAAACACGAGATTGCCAAATTCTGACAAACAAATTTATATAAATTATTATCTTAATTTAATTTATTAGGTGATTTAATTATAAAAACTTATCCGTATTACCAACAACGATCAATTATGCTGTTACAATGCGGTGTTATTTGGTGAAGGATATTTACGAAGACGGAAGAATTTTATGTTAGTACGAATATTATATAAGAAAGTTCGTGTAATTATAATGACATCGTCAGTGTTTCGAGACGATATTTAGGTAACTCCGGTATATATACTGCACCTATCAAAAACTTAATTTATTAAGTATTATTTACGGTATTTATAGTAAACGAACTATATATCAGTAAAAACTTTGTACTGTCTACTACTTTGAAAAAAATATTAGAAATCCGAAATATTTATTTTTCATATTAAAAAATAAATTTTTTGAAAGCCTTGTATTTTTGCCGCATATCCCATAGGAGTGGGATATATAGCTACTCGTAGGGGGGTATGTACGGGTCATGAAAAATTTATAAATAATTTAAATAAAACATATAATGATACAATAACTTATAAAATGTGTTTATAAATTTTTATTAAGGAATAAGAATGGTAAATATGTATATGAGGTAATAAATAATAATTACAATCTTCCTACATACGAGTATATTACAAGTGTTATAACATGAGGTACATATTTCATGTGTTTATTGCATTTGGTGCACTGAATTCAATCTGCGCAGTTTGTATACTTTGGGCATAAATTCCGCTTGCTAAAAATGCCGTCCTAAACAGATGAGATATACAAGACAACAAACTAAACAAAGAATACGAAAGCAAAGCACTTGTATTTTACTATAAAATATGCTTTACTATTCCACTACATGTATGTATCACGAAATAACCCATAAGTCTTTTACACGCCCTACAATAATCATTTTATGTAGATTATAATTTATGATAGCGTTACTTATTATAGTGACAAATCAATTCAACTCACAATAATTTCATTAATATTAACAGTGAAAAGCAGAAATCATGACACAATACTAATATAACATAAAGGCATGTATCAGAGTAGTTGCGGGAAAATTACCCCCATTCCTATTTTTTCGGACTTCTGCAGCGTAAATCCTATCGCGGCGTATTTGTCGGAATTACCCTATATATATTGAGTGAAAAGAAAGGGAAAATGTTAGAAGGGGATGATATATTAGTGAAGGAGGAACTATTTTTTAATTATGGGCATAAAAATATCAGAAAAACGTATTGTGTCACTCTGCTTATTTAATACAAAAATCTTATTTCTTTATGTGTATCATCTCTGATACCATTCTTTTATAGTAAGATATGTCAGAATCTAGAATATTTTTGTGTTATCCCAGTCAATTTTATGATCGTGTTCCAATTGATATTGGGAGACCACAGAAATTGCATTAGAAGATTTCTTTATGTCGGCTTTATGTTCTTTCAGTTGAGTGTTCAATTTCCGTTTTGTCTGATCTGAATATAAAACGCATTGAGAACGCAGTCAGAACAATTTAATTGATAGATAACATTTGAACAATTGATATTTTTAATTTATTTTTTCCAGTTTTTATAAAATGAAGAATTCATAGGTTTATAAGCAATATTAACTTCACTTCAACATCTTAATTGGCGTTCTATTATTTAACATCTCATATTCATCTATTATACTGATGATGGCCAAGACTTGGCCGAAACGTTTACATTTTTTATTTGAAATATATGTGTGAAATATATGGGGCTATATGCTTTTTTTCATTTATGTTTTGTTATTGTGCCACCTCTAACTATTGTTAAATTTTAAAAATAAAAATCAGCATTTACTTTTAGCATGTACAGCTGTCATCTGATGACAATATTTTTTTAATACAAAAATACTAAAATTCATATGTACAAAATAAGATACTTTTGTCATACAGATAATCTGCATAGATAATACTGTACAATCGGAACTATAAAATTAAAAGAAGAAAAAAGATTATTTAGATTTACGTTTTATAAATTGAGATAAAGAATGGTAAAGATGAATAATATTGCGTGTAGGTGTTATTCGGCAGTATTATTCGGCATTCCAATAGATGGCTTTAGTAATCTGTATCTCGCGTTGCGAGATTACTAAAGCCATCTATTGGAAAAATAATGGATTCCTTTTTACTATATCTAATATTTTTACACATTTAAAAATCCTTCTTCAGAATTAAAGCATAGACAATAACGCAGTCCGAACTAAATGATTTAACATTACAGGCGAATAAAACTGAAAAAGTTACAATTTTGTTATCAACTTCTAACTATTAGTAACAACGGACTGGTGATGGAAAGGGGTAAGGACAGTTTTATACTAAACGAAACAAACAATAAAAAAAAGGAAATTTTTTTTGTATTTCTCCTTTGTTACATCAGATTCGTTGCATACTCACTAATCATTGGTTCAACTACACTTTCTAATCGCAGCCAAACAAAGATTTCAATTGCCAATATGATAAAATTGTAGAATTATGTATTTATTTCTGTTTTGTATTGACTCATGAATATGTACTAATTAGGAGCTCAATTGAACAAATGACAGTAAAGGTTCCGTATTTTAAGTAACAATGTAAATAGTGCGAAGAGGCACACTTCCAGGTGGAATTTTCACATGGAAAAATTTCAGGTGTGAAATACTCCACATCCTCCATATTAAAATCATTGTCTATATGTGTTTATTACGTAATTCGGAGCTTGAACTAACAAGGAAAGAGTTGAAACGGTTTCTTCCGACTTTGATGAGCTTTTAGTATGTTGTTCTTCAAACAAAAATAAGAGATACTTTTTATTGCGTGTTTTATGTCACTTCTAAGGGATAAAGCATTCCTTCGAAGAAAATCGATTTTTTTCAAAGCAAATATCGTCAAAACTATAAAAAATAGAAAACATTTTCTACAATAAAAATTAAATAACTTCAAGAGTATTTTGTGACTATAAAAAGATTATTAAATACTCATTTATTTATTCTCGCCACTTAATTTATTTTTTTCAAAAATTTTAATTTTTTTAATAATAAAATAGATTATTTTAACCTACATATAATAAATCATATATGATAAAGTTACTTTCCGAAATATCATTTTCAAAAAATAATTATAAATGTATATGTACTTCTATACGCATATTATCTATTCTCGTTCAGGCGCTCGATTCTTCATGCAGCACGTTCTATTGCGCATTTTTGTATAATAGAAGAACAATGCATTACAATATAATACGTACATTACATACGCACATACGTACGTACATATATACGTACATTACATAGGTATATTACATTACAATACGTACTACATACGTGTCATGGAAATTTGTACCGTGCACGACTAGATAACACCTGCGTAATGTTTGAGAACAAGATTATATTGTCAAAATCGAAGATTTATAGTGAAATAACTCTCGCGCATCTTGCATGATGTCTATTGATAAATAAAATGTGCAATACGGATGTATCTTGTGCAGAATTTCTATTAAGCTAATAGGATCAAATGAGCACAGAATCAATCCAAACCAATTTAATTTTTTAGTACTCATTTTGTGCTAATTTGTACCACCAATAAAAATTTTGTATCCTATGCTGTTTTGAAAAAAAACGGCGTTGCTAGCTTAATATTAAGCCGACAAAACCGTACGAAAAAAAAGGAAAAAAAGAAACAAAGATATAAATAAAAAGAACTGAACTAATTAGACTCAAGAGTAAAGTATCCTTCGTCCCAGAGAGTATAATTTGTAACTTTAAAATATACAGTTTCAGATTTTGTACCCCCGCCCTTCCTTCGGAAACTATAACAAATTTTTATTACAAAATCTGAAACTATATATTTTGACATTACAAATTATATTCTCTTTATCATAGAGATATTGACTGATTCTGTTCATGACGAAGAGTACTTTACTCTTGAGCCTAATAGGAATTGAGAATAGTTTCCGAAAGAACGGCGGGGGTACAAAATATGAAACTTTACATTTTGGTGGTACAAATTATAGCTTCTTGAGTGTAAGAGTATCGACTGATTCTGTTCATAGTAAAAGGTACTTTACTTTTGAGCGTAATAGGATTAAATTTAATCGGGAGTTGTATTTCGGGATATGAATTAATATATTAACTTTTTCTTACTGATACAAATTAGTACATATTCAGTACTTTTCATTTATATCTTTGTTTCTTTTTATCTTCTTTTTTTACGAGGTCATACTCGTTTAATATTAAACTAACAAACGCCAAATTTTTTTTTTTCAAAACGGCATAGGATACAAAATTTTTATTGGTGGTACAAATTAGTACACAATGAGTAAAACTAAAAAATTAAATTGGTCTGGATTGATTGTTCTCATTTGGTCCTGCTGGCTTAATAGAGGGAAGATACGTTATTATTTACATAATTAACATTTAGTACATTTGTTCTTTTTTAATTATTTCTATTTTTCATTATTATATATTATTTTATCTTTGTTCTATAGTTTCCTTCAAAATGTAATCAATGTATAACATACAGGGTGTTCGACGTAACTGTGATCACGATTTTTCCGGCACTTCCGACAAAAATTATTTTGGATAAAAGTTAATTAGTTTTCAATCGGCTACAAATTGCAATATTAAAAATTTGAAAAATATTCTTTTTTAGGAAAAAGTCAAGGTCATCCTAATTTTTTTGAATGGCACTACATATTTTTTACTTCATAATATTGTAATTGACGATATTGTATTAAGACGATTTCAATGACCTACTATACTATAACTTTGAGATAATCTTATAGTCAGACGTGAGGAACAGACGTAGCCATTTCGGAATTCGTAATATTCCGAAATATAATTCACAATTTATCACACACGTATATGTAGTATGTACGTAGAAAAAATATTAACATACCTGTAACTTGTAGTATAGTGTAGCTCGAATGTGTAGCGTTTCAACAGTTCTTGTGTTCAGTCTTATTGTTAGTCTGTCGTTAGAGCGAATCATAGTTCAGTCTCAGTTTGTCGAAAATGTATTCCTATAATGAGAAAGTTGATATGCTGCTAATATTCAGTGATTGTAAAAGGAATGCACATGAAGCTGCAATTCTGTATGCTACAAGGTACCCACAGAGACATCATCCATGTGCAACAATGTTTTCCCACACAATACATGTCCTTTGGACGTCCGCTGTATTTCCTCAAATGTCCTGGTTATGTCCTAATGCCCTGAACCTCTCCCTGAATAGGATGTTCGAAGGACGTTCCGCTTTTAGCGTAACCGCAATAGGGCGTCTATAAGACATCCGAAAAGCATATTTGGGATTGAATCGCAAAATTCAATATTATGTATGTTTAATATATTTCTGATATACATCATGAACATACATTTGAAATTCGAGCTTTAATATGTTCTTTACATTAAATAAGACATTTTGAAGATGCTTAAGGACATCTATTATTAAATGTCTAGAGGACGTCTGTTATATGTCCCGGGAATGTCCGCTGTATATGTTCATATAAGCGTTGAATATTATTATCATAATCATTAATATCATTGTTATTATTATTAGTATTACTATTATTGTTATTATTCATCAATATAGCGATATAGTGAACATACAATCATAATTATAATACAAAATATGTATATAAGATTAATTCAAGTAATTAATTAATTTTATTTTATAATAATTACGGTCATTACATTAGATATTAAGTAAAAATATACAATATTAATAAATGAAATTAATAATTATATAATAATAGAGAATGTCTTTCAAAGGCATGTTAGCCTTCTTCAAAAACAGTATGAAGGATATATGTATTTTACTAATTATATTTTAATCTATTATATCTTAGTTTAAGAGATATCACTTTTAACGTATAATCTTTAATTTTTTCAACAATTTTCCGGCAATTCAGTTAACATAATTCCATTTTTTAAATCATTTTCTCATTTTCAATACAATTTTTCAATCAATGAAATTGACATTGATTCGATATCTATTCCATTATCATTTCTTATTGGAATATGTTCAAATAACATTCATAAAAAATCTTACGTTCTATCGAGACGTCCTAACACCGTCCATTGGACGTACATTATATGTCCAAAAGGATATGTCTAAAGGCGGTACATTATATGTCCAAAAGACGTCCGCCAGACGTCATCGGGACATCTTTGGAATGTCGTATGGACGTTAAACGTCCGAATATCCTATGAACGTCTATGTGTTATGCGGGTTAACATTGAAAAGAATTTAAAAAATTAGGGAAAATTTGAAAAAAATAAAAGGGACAAACCGCATTTTAACTACAATTCCAAGTAATACTCTTACGGTCTTAGCACATTTAGAAGAAAATCCGCACTTCCATTCGTGCAGTTGCTACTGAAATTAGTTTACCTAAGAGTTCTGTTCATAAGATGGTAAAACAGAATAGTTATCATTCTTACAAAATGACTAAAGTACAACATTTACGTATAACTGATTCACAATATCTAAATTTTATAACATGGTTAGTTATCACATACGAAAGTAATCTTGAAATATTACACAATATTAAATAACAATAAGATTAAGGCTAATGAGAATCAGCGCGGGAATAGATGCGCATACGTATTAATTTATGTAAAATATTTCAAATTGATAGATGCAGCTTTATTCCGAAATGTTGAATTTTCATTCTCTTTGGAGTCATCATCAGCAAGTTATACATAATCAATGATCAATGTTGGTTAAACGATCTGTCCTTGATGAGTCACTATCAGATTCCCATAGATGGAAGCGGAATCTGATATGTAAAGTTGTAAAATTGTAACAATATATAGTGAAGAGACAATTCTTTGTTTCATTAATCCCATGACTATAAGATTATCTCAAGGTCATAGTATAGCAGGTCATTAAACTTGTGACATCAGTTACAATATTATGAAGTAAAAAATATGTAGTGCCATTTTAAAAAATTAGGGTGACTTTGACTTTTTTCCTAAAAAAGAGTATTTTGCAAATTTCTAATATGCAATTTGTAGCCGATTGAAAACTGACTAACTTTTATCCAAATTAATTTTTGTCAGATCGTCGGAAGTGTCGGAAAAATCATGATCACACAGTTACGTCGGACATCTTGTATATCCAGGTTGTCAAAGTGAAACCTTTTCATGTTGAGCGATATGTCACTCCGCCGAATAGAATGGAATCAATCCGTTTTTGGAAGAGGGTTTACATATGGTAAGATATATTTTTGTTTTGCTTTTTAATATAAAAGAATATCAGCGTCTCCTGTTTGCGATCAATTGACGTTCACTTTAATAATTTTCTATTTAAGAAATGTTTACTTTGTGACTCTCACATTGACTCAAAATCTGATTATTATATATTTGATAAATTTTCTATAAAAAATTTTTCTATGCTTTATTTGCAGTTTTAATGTTCACAATTTCCAGAATTTTTCTCCACGATCTTTCAATCGTTTTGTAAACAGTTGTGTGATTTCTGGAGTTATTTAGTATTCTTTAAATTTTTTGGAGTGAAATTTTCACTCTAATCTTGGAATCACTGACCAGTTCACTCTACGTAGAGAAAGTATTCACTTTAATAAAGTGAATTCTTTCACACTAAGACAAAAAGTGAAAAGTTTCACTTTTATTTATAAAGAGATTGTTAATGCTCTAAACTTCACTTCAACTTAAAATTAGAAGCAGAAATTTCGCCAAATCACGCCTAACGCTTTCTCAGTTCTTGTTTTTCGTACAAGTGCTGTTTATAATTATCAATTATTAACTGTATTTAGTTGTTTTGAGTATATGAACAACGTCAAGTTTGACAAATTCGAGAATGAATTTATCAGAGGTAAGCCTGTTTATACATTTGTACATACATAAAATAGAAATCAAAAGGATACGAACAAAGATTAAGATATTTTGTATAGGTACTTTAGGATAATGAAAGAAATTAATTTCTACTGAAAATGTTAATAAAATGTAATAAATCGAAATTCACATCTTCAATCTTTAATATGTTTATATTCCTATAGATAAAGTACTTAGAGATTTCAAGACTTAGTCAAAAAATGCGATTTTATGATTAGGTTACAAAATATCCTCTCTCCGAGAAAAGTCACTCTTTTTAGAGTTCAAGAATAAATCCAAATGAAGAATGAACAATTTCATTCTTTTCAAAAGTGAAATTTCGCTCCATTTTGATTGGTGGTATTTTCATGAATATTTGGAGTGACTTTTCACTCCAAAAAAGTGAGATTTTATTAGGTGTACAACTTTGCTTCCGCCGTTTTTTTTCCGAAATTCGCGGCTTTATTGTAAAAAACTGGTTACACATTTATGATTCAAAGTATTGTCCATCGCTGGCCACTATTTTCTTCCATTTTTCGGGCAGCGTACGAATCCCGCGTCGAAAAAACTGGTCATCTTTTGAGGCGATCCACGAATCGATCCAATTTTTTACTTCTTCATAAGACCGGAAGTGCTGGTCAGCCAGGCCGTATGCCATTGATCGAAACAAGTGATAGTCAGAGGGAGCAATATCTGGAGAATACGGCGGGTGGGACTTCCCATTTCAACGTTTCCAAATACATCTTGACCACTTTCGCAACATGGGGTCGAGCATTGTCATGCTGCAAAATCACTTTATCATGTCTCTCGTTGTATTGCGGCCGTTTGTCTTAATGCTCGGCTCAAACGCATCAATTGCGTTCGATACTGATCGCCTGTGATTGTTTCAGTCGGTTTTAACAGCTCATAATGCACTACGCCGAGCTAGTTCCACTAAATACAGAGCATGACCTTGGAGCCGTGAATATTCGGTTTGGCCGTCAACGTGGAAGCATGGCCGGGAACTCCCCATGATTTTCTGCGCTTGGGGTTATCGTAATGAACCATTTTTCGTCCCCAGTCACAATGCGATGCAGAAATTCCTTTCGTCTTTGCCTTTCAAGCAGCTGTTCACAAGCAAACAAACGCCGTTCAACATCTCTCGGCTTCAACTCGTACGGCACCCAATTTCCTTGCTTCTGAATCATTCCCATGACTTTGAGGCGTTTTGAAATGGCTTGTTGAGTCACTCCCAATGATCGTGCCAATTCTTTTTGATTTTGACACGAGTCTTGATCAAGTAATGCCTCCAATTCTGCATCTTCGAAAACCTTCTCTCTTCCACCGCTATGCCGGTCTTCGATGTCAAAATCATCGTTCTTGAAGCGTTGGAACCACTCACGACACGTTCTTTCACTAATAGCGGCCTCATTATAATATATGTATTTGAGAGCATTCGATGAGCCTCAGCCGCAGATTTCTTCATATTGAAGCAGAAAATTAAAACCTCCCGCAAATGACCAGAATTTGGCTCGTAAACTGACATTTTCAATCGAGAATAACTTTATGATACAGACACAAATCGACTAATGTTTCTATGGGGTTATGTTGACAGATGCTCAAGTTTATTGTATGACGTCTGTGATCTTTATTTCGACCACCACTTACCACTAAAGCCATCTATAGGAAAACAGCGGAAGCAAAGTTGTATACCTAATACTTCAAGAAATTTAGAGAGTATGACAATTGGAAAGATATTATTGTATTTTTCTGTCTAATTTATCTAACTTGTCTAAAGAGGGCTCAAAAAAGTAAAAAGCTGAAACATATAATAACGTCAACTTCATATACAGAGTGTTTCAAAAGTAATGATAAATCTTTCATATATGGACAGAATGAACTAAACTGAAAAGAAAATTCCTTTACCATTTTGCAATTTTCGCAATAGTTAACAAGTTATTTTTTACTAAAAATCGCTGAATATTGATTTTTAATAATTTTTTACTCAAATACTATTAACTTTACAAAAAAACAGCAAGAAATAAAAACTGTTTATTTTCTTCTCATAAAATTTTAAGAATTTCTTTTACAATTTTTTCTGAATTTTTTAATACTGTATTTTTTCTCATGTTGTCAAAACTAAGAAAGTGCAATAAAAAGTTGATAAAAAGTTGAGAAAATAAATTTTTTCTGTTACAATTTTTTTGTAAAGTTGATAGTACTTGAGTAAAAAATTATTAAAAACCAATTTTTAATAATTTTTAGTAATTAATATCTTGTTAACTATTGCGAAAATTGTAAAATAGTAAAAGACTTTTCTTCTCAGTTAAGTCCATTCTGTCCCTGTGCGAAAGATTTATCGTTACTTTTGGAACACTCTGTATATTGTCATCTCGACTTTTTAAACGTAAATTTAATATAATATTATGTAATTAAAAACGTAAAAGAAATTTTGTTTAATGTTAAATTCTTAAAAAATAAATTAATATATAAAATAAAAAATCTCGAGCCAAATAACAATATTAAAAAAAAATTAATCCGAAATATTTGTTAATTGCATTCAAAGATTAAGGGCTTATATCAAAACTGCAGCCTCTTAGTGTCACTTGTAATTTATTAAGGATCTTAGCAGAAAGGTTGACTTATAATTTTAAAATACAGAAATGTAAGGGCCCAATTGATGTACAATCAAATCCCAGACAACCATCTACGTTCCGACAACATTAGAACGATATCGCAAACATATGTTGAATATGTCGTCAAAATATTTGAGACACATCTGTGATACAGAGTCTTTCTTCAGAATCTATGTCCGCGATTTCTCATCCCGTAGACTTTCGCAGGGAGCTTCTAGTGATATACCGTAGTTATTCTAAAATATATGAGTATGTTTTCACTATATTTCCAGTACATTTCTACACTGAGAGAAAAAAATGGTTAAAAGTATGTAGAATTATACATTTACCAAGATTTGGAAATTGGTAGCAAAATTAGATTATTACGAAATCATATGAATAAACATATTATTAATAGTTTTTAAACGGAATCATTGGTAATTGTGACCAAACAATCCCTTTTATGTAACAAAAAGATTACAGATTTATATCTTAACAAAAAAATAATTTTTTTGTTATTATTACTTTTGATTTTTCCAATTTAATTTATTATTTTCTATTTTGCATACCTACATTCTGTTTTATTAACTATAATTAAATTAAATTAAATTATTGAAAAACGCATTGCATCAGGGAGATTTGAACCTACCCTACGGTCTCTAGAACGGTAGCCTAATATAGTTACGCTATACATTACTGAGCTAATTGCACGCTTGTGATCGAGTTACTGCCAACGTTACTTATACTTCCTAACTATTTTTAATTTCATGCCTCTGCTGACAGTTTAATATTATTAATATTTGAGGAGATTACATGAAAACAAAATAATACGCTGGTATTTATTAACTTAATTAGGAAATAGTAATGCGATTATCCTCAGTCTCGAAAGATCGTGGCGAGCATGTTTCGTCTCGCTGCGATTTGAGTGATGCATGTTTTATTTTTGAACATAAGTGACCGGCTTTGAATGTCATATAATTCTTATTCTTGCAGTTTTTTTTTAAATGAAAATGTTAAATTATTATTTATATAAATGTGGTCAAATATACTATTACTATAGTATTGCCAAACATTTAGTGCAAATAATTACTTTTACAATTATTTTCTTTTTAGTTTTTATAATACGTATAGTAAATTTGTAGTTAAAAATATAGTCAAATGTGCTATTAATATAGTCACATACACTACTTGAAAATGAATTTTCTATTTTTGAAATTATATTTTTTAGTTATTGTTACACATGTATATAGTAAGCGAATGTTGAAAAAATGGTTATATTCATTATAATTATGATTGCAATTATTATATAAAAATGATTATTTTATTTACCATGTATTTTCATATTTTACTATATTAATATTTTAAATTAACATAATTTATAGTACAATTTTTGTCCGGTTTGATAGAACTATACACAGTGCGCCAAATATGTTCCCGGACACGAACCACATCTCAGCAACCAGTGGCGACATCTGTGCGTTCAAACATGCATTTTAAAGGTTGAACATTTTGCTATCATCTGTCAAAGTTTCATTCATTTTGGTTGACATATAACGAAGATATGACAGTTCATGTTAAACAAGATTTTGGTCGAGGTAGAAATTTTAATATGGAACAAAGAGCAGTGATTAAATTTAATGCAAAACTTGGTAAAAGTGCATCAGAAACATTCCGATCGATGTAACAAGTTTACGGCAGTCAATGTCTAGGTCGTACAGCTGTTTTTGAGTGGCATAAGCGTTTTTTGGAAGGCAGAGAGACCCTTGAAGATGACAAAAAATCAGGACGGCCAATTTTGATTCGAACACCCGAAATGATCGAAAAAGTACGTGATTTTGTTGCAAATGATCGCAATGCATCACTAAAAATGATGGAGGAGGCTTTAAATATCAGTACAGAAACGATTCGAACCATATTACATATTTGGGTAAAACGAAGGTTTGTGCGAAGTTTGTTCCACACACATTAAGAAGCGATCAAAAATCAGCGAGAATCAATTATTCCAGGGACATCGTTGCAGCCGCAGAAAATAATCCAAACTTCCTAAAATCAATTGTTACGGGTGATGAAACATGGTGCTTTCAATATGATTCAGAAACTAAGCGTCAAAGTGCGGAATGGAAGTCAAAAAATTCACCACAAGCAAAAAAAGTACGAAAAGTTCCATCAAAAAAGACAATGCTCATCACATTCTTTGATAGCAAAGGTATTATTCACAAAGAGTTTGTTCCAACTGGCCAAACAATTACTGGTGCATATTATCTCGAAGTTTGAAAGCGATTGATGGGCAGAATTCATCGTATTCGCCCCGAATATCGTGATCCAGAAGATTGGTCTTTGTTGCATGATAATGCATCGAGTCACACTTCATTAATTGTCCGTCAATGTTTGGCTCGAAATCGTGTCTCTGTGTTAAACCATCCACCGTATTCACCTGATTTGGCCCCCTGCGACTTCTCATTATTCCCAAATTTGAAATTGAAATTGAAAGGACGCTTTTTTGATGACATTCCGACCATCCAATCAGCTTCTACACAGGCACTAGAGGCAATTCCGCAAACTGAGCTAGAACATGCATTTGAATCACTATTGAATCGCTGTAACAAGTGTATTGAAGCCAGAGGAGAATATTTTGAATAATAAAACCAAAAAATATGCATATTTGTTGTTTCAATTATGATTTTTAGGCCCTGTCCGGGAACATATTTGTCGCACTGTGTACATAAAAATGATGCTCCTAATCCATAATTATTTTATCATGCAATTATAGTCACAAATACGATATACTTTTCTCTCAGTGCAGTATCTGTATTATCATAGTGATGTCTCTAGTATGTCATGTATGCGCGCGCACGCGCGCGCGCACACACACACACACACACACACACACACAGGGCATCCCAAGTGTGCCACTCGTGAACTTTTTGATTTGACTGAAATTTTGATATATTATAGTACTCATCGGAAAAAGCTGCCATGATTTTTTCCAAATTTTTTTATCAACACAGTAATGAGAAATAAATTTTGAAAAAAATAATTGCTATAATAATAAACTATTACTACAGAAAAGAAAAAGTGGAAGATCTTTTCTTATAAGTGCAATTTTATAGAATTTATAAGTGGGTATAGGATTAGGGTAGTATAGGGTTATAAGTGCAATGCTTATAGAAATGAAATTCAAGCAGCGTTGGTTCTGCATTTTATGTTGCGAGTTTGTTCTGAAAATATATGACAGACATACGCGAGATATACCGCAAGAATAATTTAAACGTGGTATAATCTTGGATATAATCGATATGATAACAGTATATTCAGCATTAGAATCAAAGTTTAGTTATTATATTTGATATATCTTGACAATATACAAGAAATAATATTTTACTGAGACGCCACATTAACGTTTCTGGTTTATTCGGTATAATCACATTTAGTATGAATATTGAATGTTAGCCTGATATTATATGCTGTCTGGGATGAGTAAAAAAAAAAACCTATATGGACCGACAAAACCGTTTCGATCACATTTTTTGGTCATCTTCAGTAGTAAACCGACACATCAATAAATTGATATATAAACTATAATATTATTATAACAAGTCGCTTGACACAATTCCTAAAATGGAAGCTTTATTATCTGACTATCTATATTGAAACCTACAATTGTAAAGTGTAATCCGACCAACAAAATATTGGATGATCTAAAAATCATTGTTAAAAACTTGGAAGCGACAAGAATTTGTGACCGATCATACATATAATTATCTTAATTTGACAAATGCAATATTACCAAGGGCTTATAGGTCTCCAAAAATCCATAAGACAAGCAATCCTTTATGTACTATCCATAGGCAGCCTCTTGCATAATCTAATTGTTTTTTTATATAAAATTCTAGATTCATGTCTCGAAAAACGATGGGGTATGTAAAAAATAGCTTTCAATTAGCTAAAGATATGTTCCACAAGGGACGTTACATAATTGTCCGGCATCGATTTGAGTCTCTGTGAAATATGTTGTTAAATACAAAAATCTAAGGGACACATATTTTTTTATATGTGCGCTAATTCATGTTTAAGGGATGAAACACTCCCTTGAGAAAAAACGATATTTCTATTTCGTGCCAAATACCGTCGGAAGTATAAAGAAAAAAAATTTTTTAAATAAAAGTTGTACGATTTCAAGAATACTTTAATGTTGAAGAAGAAAAAATTTTTTAATTTTTTTTGTTTAACAATTGTTGTTATCGATGGTGGTTGCAGTTGTTGACCGTCCCGAACGCTCATCATTAGCCAAGCTGGTACGATTACGTTTAAATTCAGCTGCTCATCTTTTCACGGTGGCAAATGATAGGGCAGAGTCCCCATAAACAGCATCCAAATCTTGGCTTTAATTTGCGCAGACGTATTGCCTTTTAAATGCAAGAATCATGGTATGCTATTTGATCTTTTAAATTTTTTCAAAAACACTGACATCGACTGGCGCAACTGTCAAACAATTGAGCGTCCAAAATGACTACAATTTTCACAGATATCTTTCAAGGCATGTACAATTGTAATACTAGAATGATTTTGACGAGTAACGTTATCTTCATGTTGAGACTCAAACTTTTCAAACGACCTACGTTTACAGGTTGAATCTAATAAAAAGTTTACTACGTTTTTCTTTGAGAAAAATTAAAGATAGTGGGAGGATATCTATTATCAAAATTGTATGATAAATACGGGGACATGCTTTGATGACCTTGATTAACCTTAAATGTCCTTGATTTTCATACTACCAATAATAAAAGTTTTTTCTAATGAGAAGGAATATTTTTTTACTTGTTTTATCGATTGTGAGCTGAATAATTTTGTATTATCTTTTAGAAAATTTAACTATTGTTGGCATATAAACCAAAATAAGTCAAATTGAAAGTTTGGAACAAATTTTTTATTATTGCAGTAAATGTTCAAAATATTTGACATGTTGATCTAAACATGCCTGTAGTCTTTGTGGAAAATTTGTTTGGACTTTTTCTAACTCTTGAATTGTTATTTCTTTCATGTTTTCTGAAGTGGTAGGACGTTGAAAATAAGCTAGTTTCTTCACTCTTCCCCAAAGATAATAGTCTAAACATGTTAAATCCGAATGATCTCGCAGGGAATAATGCAGAACCACCTCTATCAATCCATTTTTTGTTTGGGAACATTTTGTTGAACTTTTGCCTCATATTTATATCGAAGTGGGGTGGTACACTATTTAACTAAAGCCACATTATTCGAGCCCTATCTCTCAACGGAATATTTTCTACTAAATTTAAAAAATCATTTCTAAAAAAACGAACAAATCTCTCGATTGTTAGAGATTCCTCAAAAAAAGATTGGTCCAATTAACCAAATGCCAATAATTCCTGTCCAAACATTAATACTCCACCGGTGTTGATGATCCATCGTTCTCATCCAATGTGGGTCGATTTCGCTCCAGTAATGCAAATTGTACCTATTAATAATTTATCACTCTTAAAACTGCTTCATTTGATCACAATAAAAGTCGAAAAAAATTAGGATTTTTTTGTAATTTATTTTGAGCTCTGCACAGAATTGGATCCTTATGCTAAAATCATTCTGCGACAGTTCTTAGAGTATCGATATGCGATATGAATGGAATTTATTTTTCCTGAATATGCGTGATACTGAAAATTATCTAATATTTCTATCGCGGGCAATATTTTTTATAGAAACATGTGTATTTGCAATAATTGCAGCCAATAGACACGTTTTCATTTGTAACAACATTTTGCTTTTGTTGTATTGACTAAGCCTTAATTCTTCTAATAAAAGACATTCGCTTCGCCAAATGTAAAAACCATGTAAAAACTCCTTTTACGAAATGACAACAGTTTGGAAACCATGCAGCATACAAATCAACCGCTTGTGTAGCATTTTGTCTCACTGTAATCATTAACATATCAAAAGTTTCTTCGTTAGAATATAACAATTTTATGCAGAGAAGGTGGATTTCGAAATGCGATGTTAACAATCTAAACTAATGGCGTTAGAGTATTAGAAGTATTAGGCTGAAGATGAATTGAAACGTTCCAATTTTTATATGGTCTTATATTGACCTATATTATTGATATCATGCGTATTTATAACCAGCGGTTGATTAGAACTTTTTGTTTTATATTTATGTGATCGTTTCGGAACAAACGTGAGAAATTGAGTTATAATCCAACATTAATGAATATATATATAATGTCCAACATCAGTTTCAAAGCTCACGAAATCTTAAACAGTCATACAATTGACAAATATTGTAGAAGAAATTGAACAGATTTTTTCAGAAAAAAAAACTCATCAAAAATTAAAATTAAAATTAAAAATTGAACCATTATGAATTGTTAACAATAAGTTTTCTCAGTTTAATGGTCTGATTTATTTTGACTTATATCCTAACAATAGTTGAATTTTCGAGAAGATACTCTAATGAAAAATTATCAAGCTCATTGAGCACCATCGATAGAATGAGTAAAAAATCCCTTTCCATTAAAAAAAAATTGTATTTGTGATGAAAACCAAGGATATTTAAGGTTACTCAAGATTATTAAAGTATGTCCTCTTACTTATTCTATAATTTTTATAATAGGTGTTTTCCCCCTACCTCTTCCATTTTTGAGAAAAACGTGGTGAACTTTTTATCAGATTCATCCTGTACGAGATCTGATAAAAAAATAAGCGAATTTTTTTAATTATTCGGCAATGGAGCGTCCTAGCGACATGCGGTTTGCTGCTCTACAATCGTTATAATCTTCCGAGTAATTGGTTTTTTTTAAATTGTTTACATCTCGTTTAATTTCAGAGTTATTGTTATTTGAGTGCAACGTGTTTTAGTGTTCGTGGCAATTTTCGCCTCGTGACGATTTTGCAATTTTTGCCTCAAGGTCAAACAACAACCATCAGTACTATAAAAAGCATTTTGAAAAGATTATGTGAAAAAATTCGCAAAAAGTGACCACAGTCGTGGCGAGACAATTCATGGTTCCTTCACTATGACAATACGTCTGCCCATTCAGCCTTGTCAATTCGCAAGTTTTGTGCCAAAAATCAGATGACTGTCCTCCCCCAGCCTCCCCAGACCTTGCTTCCTTTTTCTTGTTCTCAAAATTAAAATCAATTCCCAAAATAAAAATTCAGTTTGAAGTAACAATTGTAGTGCTGCAAACTGCATGTCGCTAGAACGCTCTGTTGCCGAGTAATTCAAAAAAGTTCGTTTATTTTTTTATCAGATCTGGTATATCTTGGCCAATATTCAGCCAATTATGGCTTCACTCAGATTTTTTTAGATTTTAGTAAAGAAATATTTTGTTGTTGATCGATGAGTATAGCAAATGGGTGGAGGCTTATTGGATCATGTTATCAACATATGGAGAAGATGCTGTTATAAGTAAATGAGACGAATATTTCAGTAGAATAGATCCTCTGGCTGTGTTAATCACGGATAATGGTCCACTGTATAATCAATATATGTATATTGATTAAAGAATTTTGTAAGAAACTAGACATGACGCCTATATATTTACCATCTTATACGCCTTATGTAAACAGGTTAACGGTATAATAAAAAATGCTGCTAATAAGATCTTTGGCGTCATCAGGTGAATGACCGTAGCATTACTTTAAATAGAGAGATGTATGATCAGAAATACTCTAAGTAGTATAATTAAAAGACGGTCGAAATTATTTTCTCATTATGATGAAGTTGGCGAAACTAAACCCTGTATTAAATCGAATAATGGAATACAATAACTGAGGATTTCGGAAAATAAGATTTTTGAGATAAATGAAGAAGTGCTGGTGCTGAATTTAATACTTGTATCTAAAGAGACCAGATGAATCTTATCGGGATAAATTCTTATCGGGATAACGTTAAAGCTGAGCTCAATCACGTATCTCATCAAATTGTTAAATAGAAATTTGGAATCAATAGTATCAAAAAGAATGAGTTAAACATATCATTCAGAATCAATAGAGTTATCGGTTAGGAAGGAAGATGCGATTGTTACCGATTCTGACAGATCTAAGGGAACTCGTCCGCTCGAGCGTTGGGATTATTAGTTTGTAAGTTCGCAAAGTCATATGGCTCTTATGTTAGTATAAGCACAGCGTTGCGTTGGTATTGTAAGCTCATATAATGATTGTATGTTTTTTATTATTTATTTGAGTTTTTATTCAATATTAAGAAGATCCTAAAGCTGTCTATATTACCGACTAAATCATATAATTTTTGTATAACAAATACTTTTTTTCTCTTTCACAGATTCGAAAATCCTTTTCCAGGATTAAAGTATACGCATTAATACTTGTTTATGAAGTGGAGTTTATGTCGAGAACGTCTAAAAATTTCGAAATTGATATATTTTTTACCATTTCTTAGTATAACATGGCGTCTCAAGCTACCAAGTCGTGACAACATTTACTTGATACGAAAGTTTTGCAACCTGTATTTACGAAATAGTAATCCACAAATACGTAGTTTGCCACAAACAAATAAAGTTAAGTTCTTAGAATTAGACTTAGACGCTTTATCGTGACGAATTTGTTATACGAAAATTGACACTAATGTGCGACTGCGTGTATCATAGGCACAGTATATACAGTAGCGCAATTCTTCTAATTTTATATTGTCCAAAATGAAGTGCGCATGCACGAAATAAGTAAGTTGCCTAGTAACGCCATCTAAACTTCTATCTCACTTCTTTCTTTTTCCATTCTCTCTTTCAGAGCTATTTAAATGTTTGAGTAGCTGAAATACGGATCAGAGAAAGAGACAGAAGAAAAAAAAATCATGATTAGTTTAGTTTAATTAGTTTAATTTAGTTTATTGTGAAGCTTTATGAGGAAGACTACATGTTAACAGAATAATAGACATAAAATATGATACAATGAACTATAATAGACATAACATAAAATAAAATACAGTACAATAGTAGCTTGTAAATGGTTAGGCATCAGCAAAATTGCTATTACAAAGCCCACCAGCAACAAAACCGGAAATAAGATAACAATGTAATGAGAAGTGAACTATTAACTGAAATCATACACTCACACATACATTTCACGCACATATACACACACACATACCTGCAAACACACCAATTTCGTCAGTCTCGCTTAAATACTGATATATATATATATATATATATATATATATATATATATATACAAATAGATCCATATTCAGAACGCGCTTACAGCAATGTTAGCGCGCTAACATACTAT
>JAANIC010003060.1:491717-506577 GCA_017607545.1 Acromyrmex charruanus | reverse complement strand
TATATATATATATATATATATATATATATATACTTTGATGTACAAACGACCTAGAGAGAGAGAGAGAGAGAGAGAGAGGAAGGGGAAGGGGGAAGGAGGGAGGGAGAGGGAGAGGGAGGGATAGAGGAGAGGAGAGTGAGAAGGGAGCGAGAGGGTGGAGATGGAGGGAGGAAGAGTGAGGAAGAGAGAAGGGGAGGGAGAGGGGGGAGAGCGGAAAAACAAAGAGCAATTGAGAAAGAAATTCAGATGGCGTTAGTAGGGACTTATTTATTTCGCGCGTGCCCACTCCATTTTGGTGACAGAGAGTTGCGCTACTGTATATACTGTGTCATAGGTATGTGAGATATTGGTGTGATAGTATATAAAAACATGTTGATGCGCTGGAAAACCAGCGACCTCTGGTGACTTCGTCAAAGTTCGGGCTTTACTTTAGGTTACTTTTAAGGAAATACATACAAATTAAAAATAGAAATAAATAAAGTGCATTCGATGAAAGAGTATTGAGAGAGAAGGTCTGGGGGGTTTCCGGATAATAAAGCAAAATAGTCATATGACGGTATGTGACATTTTTCTGTACCAAATATCTTCTCAATAAAGCGAATTATAATAGAGTACTTTGTAAGTCCGTTAGAAAGTCTACCTTTGCTACCTCAGGATACAACAATACAAATGACTCTAGGAATAGAAATCTGTTCAGATGTAATAATAATTTTGAATTCTTATTTTATGTCTGTAACATAATATTAATTAAAGTGAATTAAAATTATATGCAACTTAAAAAAATTTTTCATTATAACATAATTTTAATTATAAAAGATAATAAGGCTTGATAATAATAAATAAAATCAAAATTTTTAAAGAGCCAGAGATACAAAACACAAAGAAAATATTGTAAAATTATAAATATGAAAATAAAATTATAAATTATTTTTTATAAAATTATAAATATGAAAATACAACAAAACAAACGTTTCGATACCGATCGGGTCATTCTCAATGTTGACAAAAAAATTTTTGTAACTATTGAATTATTACAAACGGAAACAATATATAATTTTCATTCAATCATCAAATTATTATTATGTCGCAACATAAAAATAATTCGGTGAATTTAAATTATGTCACAATATAATAAGAATTCTATATTTCCATAATATTTCGACATAATTTTAATACATGGAATTATTATTATATCACGACATTTTAATTCAGTAACAATCACAATTTTGTAATTAAAATAATTATTGTTTTAAGTATTTAGCATTAAACTTCTTTTGCGTTATTAAAGCAAAAAAATTCTCTTATCATAAGTATCCCTCTTCCAAAAATGGGCCATTACCTTCCATGTTATCCGGTAAAGTGATATATAGCTCGACATGAAAAGGTTTTATTTTTATATACAAAAAAATATATGTTTGTTATTTTTATCTGGAAAATAACATACTAAGAGTTTATCAAAATCGAAGGGAATCAGTTCCAATCTTTTTTTTGTAAGTTTGTTTTATATATACGAAGTATAAATTTTTTATATAAGGAAAATGTAATTAGCAGTCGACGCCAGAAATTAATTAATAACTATAATTTTATAATTTTTGTTTTCTGTGTAAAGTTGTTTAAGGTTGAATTATTATCTATACTTTAATTCTGGAGGATTTTTAAAAACTCTAACAGTATTTCTCGTACGTACGAGAAATTGGTCTCAAAGTATTGCTTTCTATTCGATTAAACAGCGACTCCAGTATCCCCTTAATGCATGCTTTAATTCTGGAAAAGGATTTTCAAGTCTGTAAAAAAAAAGAAAAAAAAATTCAGTATAAAAAATATTGCGTTTAAGCAATATTATTAATAGTTGGTAAAACAGACGACTTTAGGATTTTCTTAAAATTATTTATTGAGTATGTACAGGATGTAACAGCGACATACAGGTCAGTATGACGAGTTGCTTATTCGTGTAGGCGTGTTTGTTTAAAACTGCGTAAGCTTAATCACTGAGACGGTATAATCATCGTATATCTTTTTCGCATATAAAGTTTGTAGCGTCCGAAGTTTTGATACATTTATAATAAATTTCCGTAGCAATTCGTTAAAACAGAAGTTGAAGAGATGATATAGATTATAAAATAAATTTTATTAAGAAAATAGGTGTTATATTTTCTTTGTTACACAAAAAGCTCTATCATAATTGATCCAGTTAAGTACAATAAAGATATCTTTATTGACATTATCTTTATTGTACTTAACTGGATCTTTGATTGAGAGTTTAGATTACAGTATTTTATATAAATTACCAATATCATAAAATACTCGTAATTAAAGAATTCTCAAATCGTTTGATACAAGTCTGACAAACTGGATTCTCGATCTCAACCGAGGAATTTGATAAATCTATTTTATCGATGAACATGATTAATCTACTGTTGACTGAAGTATCTAAATGTTCCTATCTTATTTTCGTCTGGCGGGATACTTATTGACGTTCGAATTTTTTTTTTGTATTTTTATATATTTTTTTATATTCTTTTATATATTTTTTTATACTATGACACTTTACCATTTATGATTTTTAAATTTTCATTGTATCCGTTAGTCTTTATTCGTTAATTTAAGATTGTATCTCTGCATTGTAGCACTCAAGAAGGCTTTGTAAACCAAAATGTTTGTTAATTATATTAATTTTAAGTTAATTTAATTGTAGCTCGAAATAAGCCATGACATTGTGTTAATTTTTAATATAAATTATATATTAATTATATTACTTAAATTATATTTTGTTCAAAATATTTATGCACAGTACGAAAGTCAGCAGTTAGCACATATGTGCAAATTTAAATAGTCAACTAACGAATTTGATCCATTGTAAATTTTAATGATGACAAATAATCGTTAACGAATCTTACAATATTCATTTTGGTATGTTAATTTATTAATTAATAATTAATTTAATAATTAATTTTATACATAGTATTGCTACATAACAATTTGCAAATAATCACGATAAAAATAAAAAAATCAAAGACGAACAATCCTCTATACTGTTTATACACAATATTGACATATAACATTAATATAATAAATAATCATATATTTATTATAATCGTTTCTATAGAAGATTATAGAAGATGTTCGAAATATCCTCCATTTTCTTCCGCACATAACGCAATTCTCCGCATAATGCTTCCTCGCATTTTGAATAACATAATAGGTTATTTTTTCAACTGCATCTTTTATTTTTCTTATCAAATCGTTTCTACTGCGTGTCTCGTAAACTTGATGTAATCAGAAAGATGATGTAATCAGAAAGATGAAGCATTGCGCATGATGGAGATGGGGATGGGTGAATTTCTAATCAGGTCATTCATGCGGCTCACATCTGATTGATCGAAATTCACTTATCCCCATTCCCATCATGCGCAATGCTTCATTTTTCTAATTATATCATGGTAACAGTTTGTAAACAAATACGTTTTTGATATCTCATGATGAAGCGTGTTCATTACAGTAATCAAGAGTTAGCAAATATGTTGCTTTATGGCGAATGCTGACAAGCTGCAGCCCTCTATGTCGAACGTTTTCCTGATAAGCGTCAACCAGGGCATGGCTTTTTTCAAGTATTATATAATAGAAAATGTTAATATGGGATATTGCACGTTTCAACACGACCACGGCATGTATCTCAACGAGAAGAGAGGATAATTAATGCTGTAAGAGAAGTAGTTATTGCTAATCCGCATACGAGCACTAGAAGCACATGACTTACAACTGAGCCACATGAAGGTCCATAGAATTATAAAGCGTAATCTTAGGCATTTGTTTAAGAGGCATACAACTCAAAGATTATTTCCCCAAGACTTTCATCGTCGAGAAGTTTTTTGTAATTGGTTGTCCGAGCAAGTAAGAACAAAATATATAATCTTAACAGTTATCTTTTCTTATTAAAATTGACAATTTTTTAATAAAATAGGTTAAAAATGAGATTTTTAGTTTGTTCAACTCTAAAAATTAAAAAATGTTTAAATACTCGTAATAAAGATAATTACTTATCATAGAACAATAGCTACAAGTTTATAATTAAATAATTTTCTTGCCATTTTGATTTCAAATATCTACAAAATTATAGTAATCAAATTTTTTTGTACCAGATTGACGTTAATGACATTGCTAATAATAATTTCTTGAAGAGAATTCTCTGGACAGACGAATGTACTTTTCGCAATGATGAACAAATAAACAAACATAATAAGCATTATTATGCGAAGGAAAATCCTCATTGTCGAAAAAAAATACATATTCAAGAACAATTCCATATTAACGTCTGGATAGGAATTTTAGATAATCAAGTTATCGGATCAATATTTTTTTCCTGAAAATATTAATATCACAGCAGAGGTTTATTCCGCTTTTATGAAAGAAACACTACCTACCTGTCGCGAAAAAATAGATGATTTTACTATTAAAAGTATCATTGAAAAACTCATTGAAAATGAATGGCGTTTCAATAGTATTTTATAGCAGGTTGAATGAGTTTTTACCAATGGTAATATTTTATCACTGAGGATTTTATTATTGGCTAGTAATGTTTTCAATGATACATTAATTTTATAGTTTTATTGTTAAAATGAGTATTATTATTGATTAATATCTTATTCCAGAATACACATCATAAAATTATGATAAAAAAAAAAGTTTTTCCCTAAATTCGGGAACTAATTTTATAGTGCTTCGAAATGGTCACCCATCCGGTTGCATATTGTTATTCGCTATTCTTGACTTCTGCTGAAATCGTATGGAAACTGCTGCACTTCGATGATCCACGAACACATATATAATCATAGATGTATAGCTATGATACATCTGTTCAATATATGATCCTAATAGAAATTTATCCAGTTTAACTGAACATCCAGTCAGCTACTGTCTAATATTTAATTTTAATGTTACAACAACTATTTTCAGGTTAGGAAATCATACGCTATACTTTTGTAGTAGTTATCATGTATATCGTCTTTGACTAGAGGTCTCCAGAGTCTCTCTTCCCTAACAGCACAAAGTCGACTCTAAGTTGGTTCTGAGTCGACTATAGCTTCTAGACGTCTGAAAAATGGACGTACGTAAGTCGACTTTAGATGACTTGGAGACGTCTCTAAGTCATACAATGTCCCACTTTAAAGATGACTGTAAGCCGACTTTAAGTCAACTATTCTAGGCTGTGGTCCGCCCATAACGTTCATGAACAGCATTCATCCTTGTTTAACTATAGTTAAACAACAAGGACGAAATGATTCCACATTTAAGCTTTGTGAGCATAAATCGCACTAGACGTCCTAAAGTCGATATTGAAAGGACGTCTGTACAAAATCGACTTACAGTGGACGCTAAAAATCAACTTACAATCGACGTATCGACATTTGTGCTGTTAGGATTTTGTCGATAATAGTACGCCGTATTGATACGGTACGAGTTATGTACCATGATGTATCTAAACAGTATGCAGTACAGGTACAGTGTTGATACGTTGTACTATAATATCTTGTACATTTTTTGTACTATTATATTACAGTTACGCCGTACACCGCCACTTTGTGGCAGTACAGTAATAGTACGGTAGCGGTACTTTTGTGCGGGTATCGTGGGATATCGCACGCTTGATTATTTGGAGTAATATTTTACTATTGAAAATTTTATCACCGGTCAGTGATAAAATCTTCAGTAGTAAAATATTGCCACTAGTAAAATTCCATTGAAAGCACTACTGGATTATATAAATGACTTTTAATACGAATGATATTCCTATTGACAATAATCCAATGGCAAAATATTATACCACTGATTGAATGATATTCCTATTGAACGCTTCAAATAATAAAATCATTCAATAATGATAATACTGTTGTCCGTATAATTTTATCATTAGTTCAAATGATTTTACTATTGATCTGAATGATAATACCATTGACATTTTTCGCGATGAGTAATTTATTAGATAATGTTTCATTGGCTATATTATCAAATATTATATTTCAACAAGATGGTCATCCTGCGCATACATCTCTTCTTGCTCGTATTGTACTGAATCAAAGATTTCCTAACAAATGAATAGGCATCCATAGCACTTTGCATGAATGGTTCCCACGCTTTCCTGACCTTACACCAATGGATTTTTTTATATGGGGCTACATTCGGGATCAAGTTTACGAGATACTACCACGCAGTAGAAACGATTTGATAAAAAAAATAGAAGATGCAGTTGAAAAAATAACCTATTATGTTATCCAAAGTGCGAGGAAGCATTATGCGGAGAATTGCGTTATGTGCGGAAGGAAATGGAGGATATTTCGAACATCTTCTATAATCTTCTATAAAAACGATTATGATAAATATATGATTGTTTATTATATTAATGTTATATGTCAATATTATGTATAAACAGTATAGAGGGTTGTTCGTCTTTGATTTTTTTATTTTTATCGTGATGATTTGTTATGTAGTAATACTATGTATAAAATTAATTATTACATTAATTATTAATTAATAAATTAATATACCAAAATGAATATTGTAAGATTCGTTAACGATTATTTCTGTCATCATTAAAATTTACAATGGATCAAATTCGTTGATTCACTATTTAAATTTGCATATACGAGTATGTACTAACTGCTGACTTTTGTACTGTGCATAAACATTTTCAGCAAAATATAATTTAAGTAATGTAATTATAACATATAATTTATATTCTAATTTAGTTTATGATTAATTATGATAGAGCTTTTCTCGTAACAAAGAAGATATAACATCTAAGATTTTCTTAATAAAATTCATTTTATAACCTATATTATTTCTTCTGTTTTAACGAATTGCTACAGAAATTTATATCAAAACTTCGGACGCTACAAACTTTATACGCGAAAAAGATATGCGAATGATTATACCGTGTCAGTGATTAAGCTTACGCAGTTGTAAACAAACGTGCGCGCTTGCACGAATAGGCAACCCGTCATACTGACCTGTATGTCGTGTTACATATATGTACAGGGTGGGGCATCTGAAACTAATCATTGAAATATGTTGAAAATTAAACTCATTAGATAAAAATATTTTAGACAGAAATTGATTTGAAAAGAATCAAATAATAATAAACTTAATTTTGAAAATTAATTAATTTCTCACAATTATGAGACTCATGGCCATTTTAAAAAATATATTACTTTATAATGTTTTACATAGTATAATTTTTCTAATTATTTTGTGTAGTTATGTACAGTATGTTCCTTAAATAGCGGACACTAATTATTATATAGAGCTAACCCTGGTCTAAAAATTGAGTCGAAATGTCCTGATCCATTTTTTTCTATAGTGTTTTATGAAGTTATTATGGAAAGCTAATCCAATGGATGCCGTTTTTTAAACAGACGCAGATCCGGGAGCCGTGCGCCTAATAGTGTGTGAGCGCTCCACCGCGTTGCTATGCTGCTAATTTCGTCGCTATCGCACAATATTCTAACGCATCATAATAATGCAAAAAATTTTTCGCGTTAAAAATCATATTTTTTCTGTCAAAAGCATTTTCTTTCAGGAAAATTTCAACAAGGAATACGACAGTTCTTGTCAAAACGTAGCAGATTATAGGTTACATAAAAAATATAATCTTTTTGTTTATAAATTGCAAGTCGTTATTAGCGATTTTTAACAATATTAAGACATTAAAATATCTTTATACAAAATTAAAATTATGTCGTAACATAATAATTACAAATTTCTGTTATGAAATCATGTCATTTTAATTTGTAGAATTATTATCATGTGTCGCGACATAATATTGATTCGTTAATAAAGATTGTAATTTTTTTAGACAATTACTTTTTTAAGAGTTTTACATTAGAGAAAGTACTTTTTACGCTATTAATAAAAAAACTGCTCACCAAAAAATTCTCTTCAATATTACGAAAAGAAGATAAATCTTTTTTATAAAGATAAGAATTTAAAGAAAATTCATTACTTCAGAATACTAGACAAAACTACTCGCAAGAAAATTCATTAAAATAATTTATTTTAAAATTTAACATTTAAATGTTAAGGTAAAAATTTATGAAAAAGAATATGATTGCTAAAAATATAATTTAACATGAAACAATTCATTCCTTTTGTTTATTAATTTAATCATCCAAATGTTGAAAATAAAAAGTAGGTATTACTTTCTGTTTTATGACGTATTTTCTTAATATGACATTGAATCTACATGAATCTACATTTTACGTAGAAACTTTTTAAAAAATAAAATTTTTAAGTAATATCAAATTATCTGTAATAAATATAATAGTTATACGGAAAATATTTTTTATGAGAAAATTAATTAAAAAATATAAATAAAAAAAGTAATATTTGTATTCTAAAAAGAGACTTATTTTGAATTTATTTTGAATTTACAAAGAAAGATTTTTTAAACAATTTGTAAGCAAAAAGATTATATTTTCTATGTGAGCTATAATCTGCTATGTTTTGACGAGAGTTCTTCTATCTCTTGTTGAAATTTTCCTGAAAGAAAATGACAGAATTTCTGACAGAAGGAATAAGAGTTTTAAAAAATGTTTTGCATTATTATGAAGCGTGAGAGATATTTTATACTTTATAGATATATAGAGATATTTTATTTTACAAGATACTTTATTCACACTTTGATATGAAATATAAAATATCTCTTGTAAACACCTCTATTTATTTTTTAATAGCTTAATTAATACCCTTCAGGCACAGAATAAAGAGATTCATCAGATGACAACTGTATCTTAGTACTCTTTTATGCACAGAATGAGATAAATGATATAACATAAAAAAACATACTTGCTTTTCAAAAAAGTTACGTAATTTTCAATCGATACATATCTTGTTTCAAAAGCAATTATGTGTATTTTTTTTATATCAATTGGTTCGTTATTCTATGTATCAAAGTATTAATCTACAGTTATTAAAAAATGAATAGTTTACAAAATATTTTATATTTCATGTTAAAATGTACCAGAAGATATAAAGTATCTCGTAAACTATTGATTTTTTAATATCTCTACCTTAATAATTCATATGCAGAATAATTAGAGATCATATTATACAAAACAATCATACAATTCCATTTATAGAAAAATAGCTGACTTTCATATAATCACGAAAAATTTATTTCTTTGAAAATTAATTTTATCATTATTTTTCTTCTTTTAAGAGAAAGAGTTGTACAATTATCTAAAACATTTTTGCTCTACACTTTTAATCCTGTACCGCTTAGTACCATCAAATTCGAATAAAGTTTTAAAACGAGAATGACATTTCGAGTTACACATTATAATAGGAAGTATTTTCCGAGAAAAACATCTATATCTCTTCCCAACGGTTCGCGTGAGCGATGAGATTGAATTGCGCGAAAAACTCGCGTAAGAGCGCACCTCCGTCGTAAGTGTCTGTACAGATTCATATGTTATTAACTGATAGAGGGAGCTTTGCAACAAGCGACATTAAAGTCACTTGTGCAAGGAAAGATTCAGTACCAACTTTACGATGCGAAATAAGTCAGTATTTATAGTCGATTCTTACATTTAAGTCTGTCTTAAATACAGTTTTAAGTCATAAGTCAATCCTAGGATTGTATTAATATCTTAAGACATTTAAGACAGTTTTAAATAAACACGAACTATGAATACCGGCTCATGTTTCACAGTTGGTAGCCTTTCCGCACTATTGACGACGAAAAGTAAAAGTAGGCATGGTTTGGCCGAATTGCACACATCCTTCCACCGTGAGTGCAGCATAATTTAAATATGGTGAATCGAAAAATAAAGAAAAACTTTCAATTTATTTATCAATAATTAAATTATTTTATTACAATGTATAAAATACATAGATTGTAAAAACATAAAGCAGTTATTTAACTAGAATGCATTGCCATTGTTTTGCTACTAAAAAGTTTTTGTTGCAGATATTCTTTTAGACAATTATCAAATCAAGTAATGAAAAATGTTTTATCTTTTTCTATACACTATAAATTTTGAACGGTTTATTAAAAAATACAAAATAGCCTCACAAATGATATCACAATTTCGCGATCCAAATCATAATCTTTTTGTGCCCCTTATGAATGCCATTTTATTTCTAATTAGAACATTGGCTGGACTTCTATTTCTAGGATCTCTAGGTCAGAAAGGTGATCGTTCTTTTTTTCTCTTCACAATGGAGAAGGATCTCGATGCCTAACTTTAATATAGTACTTATGGCTCTTATAATTTATGTTATATTTCAATATCCGCTGATTTTTGGTTATACAAAGTTAAGAGTATACGGGTTCAGTTTTCGACATATGACGGTAATGTGTTTTAGGATCCACCAACTTGCACGCATGCGCGTGAGCACGCGCGCACGCGCACACACACACACACACACACACACACACACACACACACACACACACACATTTACATAATAATTCCCAAATAGAACAAAAGCATTGAGAAACCATTTTTCTCCGTAATTTAAGTAACGGTTACAAGTATCCGTGTAGGAAACATTAAAAATAATGATTCAAACCATTCCAAGAATGGATCTGGACATGGAGGAAACCCGCGAAACGCATAATCTTTAGATATTAAAATCACTATATAAAGTTTTACCAATTTGGTAATTGGTACAGTTTGACTCTCCACAGCTCAAAAATCAATAAAATTAGGCTCATTCTGCGTTTTTGTATAAAATAAAAGAAAAATTTGCTCTGACTCACGAATCAAGATATTAATTGTTAAAGTTGACGACTATTCAAGAATTATTAGAAAATCTGTCACAGCCAAAAAAGATCCTTCTCTATTCTTGCTATGTGTGAAAAGTTGAATGTTTCCTACACGGACACTTGTAACCGTTACTCAATGTTACGGGAAAATGTTTTTTTTTTCAGCCGTTTCACAACGCTTTTATTCTACTTGGGTTCCTTTGTGAAGATCTTAGCCTATCCGTGATCCATCTGCCTGTTAACAGCCACCTTCTTCGAGTAAATATGTAATTTTTTAAAATTAAAAATAATTATTTTGTCTTCACATTATCTAGCTAAAACTTTTTCTGAACACGTTTAGAAGCATCATCTGTATTATATAGCAAAGGCACATATAATGATTGAAAACGGATGGATAAACAGATGAATGGCCTTTCTTGCTAAATGCATAGTATGGTCTATCTAGCAAGCTAGTTGTTGCTGTTAGTTCGTCTGTCTATCTGGTGATTTGTTTTGTCTGTTAATCTGTTCTTTTTTCTTTGTTTAATAACCCTGTTATATTTATCAATTCACGTAACATATTCGACGATACAGTTTCAACGCGGCTCGGCGATCAAAAGAAAAGTTTTATAATTTTTAGGTTTGATATCGTAGTATAATATTAGTTAATATATTCAAAATTAAATTAATATGTGGAATTAAAATTCAGAATTAATCAGAATGGATTTAATTATATATCAAATATAAAATTATATAAAGACTCTTGTTATCAAATAAAAATAAATCTAAATAAAGGGCATATAAGAGTCAAAAATCAATAAAACTTGAATAAAAAACTATAATATAACTATTGAATATAACTATAATAATACAGATTCTCGATATCATTCCTCTAAAAATCTTGATGGTATAACATATAAAATATCTCAGAATAATAAAATATCTCGAGGATCTAAGCAAACAATAATTACATAAGTTAAGTTAACGATTTCCGATGGATTGTACGTTGACAGACAAAAATTTTCCCAATCAGCTGATCGACTGAATGTTAAAATTTCAATGAATCTGTGAATAATATGAGAAATTATTATCGCTACGTCGATGATATATGTACTGCGGTACTTTCCTGTTACTAAGATAGAACTTATTTTAGATTGTTTTAATTCCTTTCATCCGAGATTACAACATACAATAGAAATCGGAGATAATTAACTTTGAATTTTTTAGATATTATCATCAAAAAGAATGATGATTTTTTGGAGTCTGATTGATATCATAAACAAAGCTATTCTAGCAGATATCTTAATTATTTCTCTAACCACCAGACATTGCAAAAAAGAGGCACTATTATAGGATTGGTGGATAGTGTTTTGATATTGTCGGATGCAAAATACCACATAAATAATCTAAAATCGGTAATAATGATTCTGCTCGAGAACAACTATCCACTAGATTTTATTTTTGGTATGATTAATGATAGGATTCAATACTTTAAAGAAGAAAAAAATAGGCTTACAGAAATCTAACATTGATAATTCAATGGAATGGACAGCTTGGTTTATAGTAAGTATACCATTCGTACCATCAATCACGGAAAAATTTAATAGATTCAATAGTAAGGACACAAAAGTTTCTTTTGCAGCATAAATAAATTTAAAAAATTTATTAAAGCTCAAAAAGATCCATGTCCACAATTTAATAAAAATAATATAATATACCAAATCAATTGTAGAGATTGTGATGCGTCATATGTTAGTCAAACAGGAAGATAACTTAAGATGAGCATTACAGAACACCGTAACGATATAAATTGGACAACTTCCAATCTTTCGGTAATAACCGAACATAGACTACAATTCAAACATGAATTTGATTGATGAATAATATTTTAATTATGAATGAAGAACAGTAAACGTTTAATTTTTGAAACGATTAATATTAAAAAATTAATAAAAAACAAAAAAATAGTTTAACTTTATAGATGGATACTATAGGTTTTTATAAGTCATATTTATCAATAATAAACATATGACTTTGCATCACCGGTATTGCGTGAATTTTGCGAGTCTTTGTTTAGTCGTCGCTTGTCTTTTGTAACGTTCACATGTGTTAATCTGACCATCTCATTTGTTAAATTATTAACTCTTTTTACATTAAAAAATGTTATTGACTATCACTGGACACATGTTTTAACATTATCATATTTTGTGTACTTGTTTACTTCTCCGATGAATTTTTTATTTTGATTGACATTTATATAAATTAGTTTGGATTGTTCTCAATTTTCTCATATTATTCACAGATTCATTGAAATTTTAATTCAGTCGATCAGCTGATTGGGAACAATTTCTGTCTGTCAATCTATTGGAGATCGTTAACTAAACTTATCTTTATTTGGTATTATTGTTTCACTCGTCTACTGTGATTTGCGACTGCTATTATAGTAAATCTGAAGATGGCTCGATCAAGAAGCCGAAACATGCAATTATTGTTTGCTTAGATCATCGAGATATTTTATTATTCTGAGATATTTTATATGTTATACCATCAAGATTTTTAAAGGAATGATATCAAGATCTGTATTATTATAATTATATGTTTTTATTCAAGTTTTATTAATTTTTGACTCTTATATGCCTTTTACTTAGATTTATTTTTATTTAATTATAGATAAAATAACGTTATATCGTGAACCTTAATTGATAATGTAGAAGTAAACGACATGGACGGTAACAAAGTTTAATGATCAGATCTCTTACTTTCTTTAAAAGTTTTTTTAAAAACGGTATTTTACATTACATAACATTTATATTAATTGTATCTAATACGAAATATAAAAATTGGAAAATAATGCACTGGAATTAGTGCCTTTAATTTAATAATTTCTATTTTACATTAATATTTAATAATAAAAACTTCCTTTCAGATACAAATTTTATTCTATTACCTTTAATGTTACGAATTTACAAGTGATTTATTTTATGGTTGTCAATTACATTTCCGAGTCTGAAATAGATATGACAACGATCGATCGAGCCGTGATCAAGACTGCTTTTTAAACGTGCACATAATTCCATTTTTCACATACTCAATATTATTTTTATATTACTCACTATTACATGGTCAATGCTCTAAGTATGTCGTATGCTGTATGGATTAACTGTATTGACTTACCTGATTGATCAACATTCAATTCGCGTGGAATATATTGATTAAAAGTTTATGCCCTTTCCGTATGATACTATCTACATTATTATTGTTGTGATGTTGGTGTTGTTTAATATATCTATATATAATCTAATTATTGTATTGATGTTGATGTTGTTGTTAATTTGATGTTTTTGATGTTGTTTAGTCGTTGTTTGTTTAATGTTTGCACTATATTGTTGCACCTGGTGTGTCCATTTACACACACATATGTACATGTATATACTTTTATCATGTATTATGTGTACACGTATTATTTATGCCGTGCACAAAATAAATTATTTGCGCCATCAAAAAATATATATAACTACACAATATATACTAACACACACACACACACACACACACACACACACACACGCACGCACGCATGCACGCACGCACTTACATACACACATATACGCACACACTTGTGTGTGTTTGTGCGTATGTATGAGTGTACATCATGTAAGAATATAAGGCATTTCGCTTCCAAGATGCGCAGTGTTGACCAATCAGAAAGTTATAGCAAATACAAAAGCAATATGGTTGCTCCTATGATCTACGACAGATTGAGTTAAGTTATATGTTGCCACAATACCATATCGTGCAGATCGCGCTACATTTGAGAATAAATTTTGATTGGCTACTTTGAATTCGACCATCATCATGCGCAACGATTCTGTAAGCGCAAAATATTCCTAGAATGTGTATGAATATTATTAAAAAAAATTAAAATTATATTATTATGATATTTCAAGAATATTATACAATATTTTTTAATATTTCTGAAATATTCTGTAGATATTACATGTCCATTCTATAATATCCTTGTCTCATAATATCCTTGATATTACGCTTTTAATAGTCTCTGAAATATTAAAATATTAATATTTATTTTTATATAAGTGTAATTTAATTTAACAATAAAAC